>JAUZNJ010030710.1:28744-39862 GCA_034780135.1 Jordanella pulchra
ACTGAGTTTCTTCCAAAATTACTGGACTTCCATATTGGGAAATTTACAATTTCTCATATACAAAGCAAAAAGGAAATCATTTTTTAACAGTTTTTACAACTTAAAATCCTCATTCATAGTTTGAAGTGAGTTGGATGTTCTGCATGCATGTATTGTTTGGGTTTCTAACTAAAACTATAAGAAAGTCTTCTCAGTAAAGATGCCACAATAAGGCCCATAAATTTTCTTTTTGTTAATTATTTGGTGTTTACTCTGCATTGGAATTGAAAGCTAATCACACTCGCATAAAAACATGTTTTTAAAGTGTAATTTCAATACATATTAATTTTGTTAATAACTTGTCTACGTGGATTAAAAACATGTTCATTCAAAAAACCATAACTCACTGCATTGTAAGCTGAGCTTTTTCCTGAAGACTCAACGGGAAGCCAAACGAAATAACAACCACCCAACTAAAGGTTTTCACAGAAACTCAAAACACAAGTTCGCATTTAGAACAAATGTGGAACTAATGTCCAAATAGGACAAATTTACACTCGAACATGAAATCTTTCATAATCTAACTTCCCCCATTGCATGACTGTAATAACGATTATTTAAATATAAATAATAATGTTTAATTCATGAAACATGCTTTTAGGCAAACAAAATAAATGAATCCAATTTCTATTAATAAGGCTTTAAACCAAATTGTTAATGTTAATATTAATTAAATTTTATATTTAGGTATTTTAGTGTATGTTTTTCTCACTTTGGATCATCAACCTATCAAGAAGCCAAAAATGAAGATTAGCCACTGGCTAACATTTTTGTGAAATTATGTTTATGTTCTCAATGTTAATAATAATAATAATAAATAATAATTGCATACTCAAGCCCTGTCCACAGTAGATAGAGAACAGAAAATAATTTTCTGTTTGTTTTTGTAATCTTTCTGGAGTTTCTGTTCTTCCAAAATAAAAAGGTTAGTGTTACAGTATGTGTTAGTTTTTTTTGTGTTTGTGCTCATATGTGTGGACTTCAGATATCTACATTTTAAGAAACACTGACATTGTGTTCTATTTCTTTCATTTCCTCCCCTGCTTTCTATGATTGTAACGGCAGGAACTTACTTTAATTAAGTTTAGGAAATCTGTCTCACTTTGTTTTTTTGCATACATCAAACAATCATAGTTAAAAGAAGTTAACAATTAAGGGGAAACTATAAGTATTGCAAAGGAAAACACGAGCTACAAATGATTTAGGAGCAACTAAGCTATCTCAGCAAGAACTTCTTTTAGTTGATTCACAAATCCCTGGTACAGAAACATTGCTTCAAAAACCAAATAAAGAAAAATACAAATTAACAATAATAATACAGTGAATATCATTGTCTTATGGTCCCAAGATTAGAACGAAAGTAAGGAATCAGACATACTGTAATAATCCCAGAGGGAAATTATAGGACTATTATAAGGACCTTAGTCAAACCAGGTTTGTTGCTGTGGCTCTATGTTTATGTTAAAGTTTGTTTCTGTTATTTTCAAACTGTGCTGCAAAAAATACCACAATTTATTTACCAGGCAATTTGCAGTTTCAGAAAAACAATTCCTAAAGTGTCAAACATTCCTAATTAGAAAATAGGCAGGGTTTAACGCTCACATTTAACTAAATATGAATAAGGATGCTTAACCTGCCCATCTAAGGTCAAGTTTCTATTAAACCTTGTCGTGGATGTCCTCCAACCGACGTAGTAATTGGTGCTAAGTCTTACAAAAATTCTAAGTACTTGGAAAAGCAGTTGAAAAATCTTCAAACAATGGTCAAAAAGAAGCAGAGGCAGCTGGGTCTCGGTCCAGTATGGTTTATTGCAGTAATACAAGTCAACCACACATGAGATGTTTACTGGTCAACATCTGACAAGATAGTAACATCGGTCTTCTTTTATACATTCACTGGGGCTTAGGGGCTCCTCCCCGAGCCCCTCCTTTTTTTACGTCATCTTAGGTACCTTTTTCCACGGATATCTCTGTTATCTTTTTACGTACCGGTGGAAACTTCCCCAGGATGTGTATTTTTTTTAAATTAGCCATATTTTATTTGCCTTATTCTATTACCCTGCATTATCATTTCATAGCTCCATAGTGCAGCTGCCTTGATTCCATTAACCCCTTAATGATACACACATTAAAGTCATGATGCTACATGTCTGGTTTGCCGTAACTCCATTACCGTCCATATGGCCTGTTTGCTTACAACCAACTTATATGGCTTGTTTTGCCTACAGTTTAGTTTGTATTGACCCTTTTTAGAACAGCTGGATCTTTAGTTTACTCACACACACTATTCAACCATCGTGATCACACAACTTTTCACTATTGTGACAAGAATATATTTTATGACATTCTATTCATGGAGCCATATTAATCCACTACAACCTTACTTTGAGAATTCAGTCGTGAGGGTTAATTTGGAAAGCTCTTTTTGAGAAAACGATTTACACGATGTTTAATGTAAAATGAGGAACATGAATTACCTCAGCACTGAAAACCTTCATATGTAAAGTTAGCAACGCTCAATGGATGTGGGTGTTTGTTTTGGTACACAAATCTTTTAAGTAATAAGTTTTCTTAATGTCAATTTCTATTATCTAATAGTTTATCTAAACTAGTACTAACAAGGTTTGAGCTAAATCCAATCTGCAGTTTTAATTAGGTATTCATAAAATAAAATCAACTTTTGCCCTGGAAAAATCCATGTTTTGTCTTTTCAATTGGAAGCCATGGATATAGAGTTGTTTCAGTTTTTCTATGCCATCCTGCTTATAGGGGTGGGGAGTTGTTCCTTTTAAGAGTTTAATCTGCTTAAAAAAATAGATGTAATCGATTATTAAGATGAATGGTGGATAAATACAAGTTAAAGAGTAAAAAAAAAGCATTACAGTACAAAGAAACACGAGCAAACAGTTGATGGACAGTACTAATAAGACAGCAGGTAATAGTACAAGTTCAGTATATAAATAAAGGTGTTAAGAAGACTTCTAGACAGAAACCTAAATGAGATATTAAAAACATAGGATGGTCATTTTAAAATTTTAAACCTTACAGCTTTAAACCAAACAGAAAAACTGAAAAGCTGTTGGTCAGTAAAGTTGATGACTATGACACACCTGTTCAGAAGAGTGGTACAGTCAACCTGGACTTCAGGTTTCCGTATTTCCAATACAATGGCCACACGCAATAGTTAATTGTTCATTTGTCTATTTTATGTTTTGTTTTTGAGAACTGAAGGTTTAGTTGTACCCACCTTCGCCTTGGACACGTCGTCTCTGTTCCCCCGGAGCTGAAGCCATATCTGCCGGGATGTTTTGCTGCCGTGCGGCTGTCCTGTGTGGTCCAACAGACCGATTATTGTAAACGTCACTTTAAAAACCTGCTCCACTCGGGGCCTGGCGCTCTTCAGTTCGTCTTCTTTGTCCTCCAGGACCGTAAACTCGTCCACTGTGGGAGCCTCTGTCTGCTGCCTGCCGGCCGAAGCGGAGAGCCTGGTGCCCGGCTGCTCAGGACACGCTAGCTCGGTGACTCGTCTCATTCCGAGCAGAGGCCGAGTTGTTGACATCCCGCCCTGTCGCTTTCTGACCACCACGCCTCTGTGTTCAGACCTTCTAGGGCTGCTGGTGGCTTCTGGAAGTGTCCATGGTCTCCTGTCCGCGTTTGCTTCGGAGCTTCAACGTAAAGTTAACCACCACTAACGACATGAACGTTTCGGCAGCAGCTAGCGTTAACAAGTCGGAAGCTCGGTCTGACGTATCCGGAAAGTCCCAGTGATGGCCTCATCAGAGCACGACAGCCCAGTCAAGTGCTATGTCCTAAGATGATTATCTGTAAGACAGTAATGAAAACAAAAACTCCGCTCAAAGTAACCCAGTGTGTGACACCTTGCCCATAAAAATATACTACCAATAAGGTGACATAAGAGAACGGGAAAAAAACAAACAAAAAAAAAAAAAAAAAACCAAAACAAAAAAAACAGATTTTATTTCAGTGTATATCCACCGATCTGCCCCCTAGCGGCCAGAAGGTGTTAGCAACCATTTAAATTAAGAAGGGTTAAGAATAATGATTAGAAATGTGGAAAAAATAGAAGACGAAGCATCTTTCTTCAAAATCCAACACACAGTAATCTACCTCTGTTGGCTTTGTTAGAAAATCCTTGTTTGAGCTTTGATAAAATGTAAAAAGTTGAATGGCTGCTATCAGGAACGGTCCCTGGGCCTGGGAACACTGGGGGCTAAGCCCACACTTTTCTATGTCTATATGGAGAAATCTAGCTGGAAAAAAATTACTTTTAATTTAAGTTTTCGTGAACATTATGTCAGATAGTTTGAATACAAATACTCCTTCTTGTACTTTAAAATGTATTTATTTTCTAATTTAATCTTGACACTGCAAACAAGATCCCAAAAACCCATATAAGTATCAAGGGAAATATTAAGGATGATAAAATGAATCAATAGGTAACAACTATGTTATTTCATTAGTTTTCTTTTCTTAGCAATATCAATAGTTAGTTATGAGTCATCTGCTCTCTTTATCATCTGCCTACTCCATCTACTCTCTGCTGACAGAAAAAACTATGAAATTTGCACTCAATGATATAAACTATTCAATAAATTATTTTTAAAATATTTGTAGGCTTCTTAACCCTAACCTTAAACCTAACATCACAAGAAAGTCCTAATGTATCTCCATCATTAAGGGGAAATTAAGGGGTCAGCCCATCAGTTTGTGGAGAATGTAGTTTTTTTTTTTCAGATTTTTCAGCTTGATGGAAGTTGTTGCCATTGACAGTGGTTTAGTCAGGTGCTGGAGATAGGGGGCAAGCAAAAAAAAAAGGACAAATGTTGAGATATTGGAATAACCCTTTATCAGACGTCTTTACTTCCAGACCTGGAGGTCTGAGGCCACAAAGCAGAGTTAGCCAGACAACTTCAGTTTTATAGCTGACTTTCTCGTACCATAAAGCTTAATTCATTATCTTCTGTTATTTTTTTCCTCTTGTTTGCTGTAACAGTATAAATGAAAAAGGGAAATGTTACACTGAAGCTGCGCCGATGGGAGATTAATTAAAGAAACTTGAAAATAAACATTGAGCATGTAGCAGAAAGTCTGTATGAGACTGAGACAGAAATGCTGCAACGTTTCTAAATAAAAAGACATTAAGGTATTTCTGTACATTTGGGCTGCATGGTGTTTGAGAGCATTTGCTTTTTAAAAACAGAGTCGATTTTTACCATTTGTTCCTGCTGAATTCTGACACAGAGCAAAACTCATGATGATTTCACTCAACAAAATGCTTCTTATATTAATATGATCCAGTTGTGGCATAAGCTTCCAGATTTATTGTAGCCCATACTTTATTAAATGAAAAAGTCCAACTAACCAGAGGAAATTATTATTTTTTTTTGTTTTATTCTTAACTGCTCCTAAGTCCTCTTCCCTCCTGGGGGTACACAATTAATATGCACTACAATGATTGGGATGCATGGCTGTGTTAAATGACACTGATGCGTAACTTGCTCATTTATGCAGTCAGCCATCCTTTGGCATCTATTTCATTTCATGTTTGACTTTTCATTGAGACTTTCTTTTTTCTCTCTGATCCTGATCCTGATTACCATTATTATGGATTGGTTAAACTGGATAGGCTGGAAGTTATCTTGCTTTTTTGAGCTTGCTTCTTGGTACGGGCCTCTGGTGTACTGCACCTTTTCTTCTTTCACTTCAGGTATCCTCAGGTCAGGTCTGCTTCTAAACAGCCAAAACTGAATTACCTTCTCGGTGGAGCTGGGAATTAAAATAACACCAACATATACGTATATTGAGACGGACAACTGATGTTGGTGTTAGGGCTGACCTAGTTTCATATAATGATTTATCAGGATACAACAAAGAAGAAAAGGGTTGGAATGATTAACAGATGATGAGTGACGTCTAGAAAAACAGAACAACAAAAGACAGGACGGCTGAAGCATGACTGAGAGAGAGAGAAGATCATTCATACAAAGAAAGAGGTTTTTCCAACCGTAGACCTTTAGTTTGTATTTTCAGAGATGGTTATGAGTTTGGTTGAGGATGAAGAAATCCTCTCCTTAGTAGCCAGATTAAATGTGCATTTAAAGTGTTCAGCTTGTAGCTCTGAATGATTGTTTTCAGTATACCTTTTTGGTATTTTATCAGCTGAGGAAATAAGTTACAGAAAAATGACAGGATTCTTAGGTCTGTCATCTAAAAATAATAGACTATGTCTAGGCTCTATTGCTTTTGAGGGGATTGTGATCATAATGTATGGCTGTTTAGAACAATGGAAGACTGACAGAAGAGCTAAAGTAAGAAAAGAAACATAGACTGATAAAAAAAGTGAACCAGAACAGATAAAACTATGAAGACTGACTGATAGAAGAGTAATGCAAAAACACAGAAAAAAGCAGAAGACATTCCTGCTGTTACTTTACACATGATTTTTAATGCTTAAATGGGGAGAAATATATATGAATAAATGAAACTTTAACGGCTCCCATTTTGTCATTTGATTCGATGACGATTGCATTAATTTTCATCTTTCAAAGTAAAGAAAACAAAAAAACATAAGAACATAAATAGTTTCCAGTTGATCAGTGAAGCAGTAAAAAATGCTTTTAAACGTGCTTATGTAAAGTTAGAGTAAACCAGAGATTTTACTGAAAAGATAAATAAACACATGGAGAAAACAGGAAGTGGAACAAAACACCTTACTTTCCACATAGCATAACTTCATATGATCACCATCACATACATAGTGTTGTACTGTACAAAGCAGTGCAATAAAGTATAGTATGTTATTCTACTGTGCTGTATCATTTAGTATAGTATATTCAATCATGTGTATTCTACTGTTGATGATACTGCATCATATTACATTTTTCACAATATGGTCTTAATATAGTTTCACAAATATAATTTTTATATTGTGTTGAAAAATTTGGCATTAAGCTATAAGATATCTTATGATTTTTTGGAATATTTTAGAAGATAGCTAAGTCATTCCCCACCCCCTTAATGTAAGCACGGAGCAGCTTACCTATATTTATATACCTGTCCCTCCTGCAGAGTTAAAATGTTGGGCTTTTAAACTAAAATGCTGAGTTGTTTAGAATCCTGTGAGGGCATTCAAAGCAGATTAATCTATCCCCTTTAAAAGTGCATTGGTGTGAGATAGGAATTACCCAAAGAGTCCCTTTAGAGGCTTGATTGTTACTGACCACAGTGGATTGCAGACTGAGGGAAACAAATTTTCTCCCCTGATCCTCTGATATTACCTCGGTGCATCACATCCTTGCTGGAATAGAGATTAAAACTGAGCTGTTTAGAGAGAAATACTGAAACAAAGGACCATGAATCTCATAAGGGACACATACGAGTACAGAAACCAGTTTTATGGAAGCTGAATACTGGTGACTAAAGAGTAAAAGGTGATAGAGTAAGAGGATGGGTAAAATATGAACAAAGAAACAGAGATTACTATTAACTTGATTGAATTAACTTGTCAAACTCTTTTTATCCTATGGATGGGATGCAGGAGGAAGGAATGTGCTCACCAATGTTACTATCAGAATAATGCATTTGAAGTTCTGATTCAGCATGATGGAAAAAGCCTGTCACATAAATGTAATTAAAAATGTTCAAGAATTTCATTTGAAATATAACTAGCATATCCAACATATCATTTTTCTTCACTCGATTGTTTCTCCACGCGTAAGACATCTCATGTTTAGTCTGTCGGTTTGAGATGATATCAGCCCACCTTTTCCAACACTAGCTTCAACTCTTCTCAGAAGACTCTCAATAAGGGTGGGAGTGTAAATAGGTGGAAATGTTGTGTTTTTTTTTACAGGAGTGTTTTTCTGAGGTTAGACACTAGTGTTGGAAAACACCCAGTTCTCTCTCACATTTCTAAGGTTTTCCATCAGTTTGAGGTCTGAATCGAGCTTGCCCATCAATATCTTTCTGGACCATGCTTTCGGCATTAGTAGTGCACAGTTATGTTGGAACAGAAACAGATCATCCCAAAATTATTCCCACAAAGTTTATGATATATTACTTTTTGCACAATCTCAGGGTTTGCTGAAAGACTAATGGTTCTTTTAGTGCAACTCAGGTGCTAAGCTAAAGCAAATGTTCAACTCTTTACAGATTTCTCCTCTCTTTGCTTTTTTACTCTTAAGTCATGGCATGTGACCTAAGAAGATTAGAAAAACAACGTTTTTATAGCAGACAAAGACAATCTGAGTACAAAAAATATATATTTTTTAGTAATAGTCACATTCACTGAGGGTAAAAAGAAGGTTGTTCAACCTTTGGTGTCATCAGTTGGCACAAAACTTTGTAATATCTGACAATGATTCATGTTTCACTGCTGGGTACTTTTGGGCCAGTTTTATTTCCAGGCTTATTGAATTTAGCAAACCTAAAGGTAGTTCAAGTATGAGCAGCCCATTCAAAAATGTGTTTTAAATCAAGAATTTGACTAGGCCACTTCAAAAAAACTTTTTTTTGTTTGTTTTTGAGCTTTTTAGAAGTGCTCTTGGGATACAGATCCCAACATTGTTTAACATCCATGTGTGGGTTTTATCACAAACTTATTATTGGATACTCCCATTCATTTTACATCTGCCTAGTTTTCTCTCTAATGACTTGCATTGTGGTCTGCTTCCGTCCCATAGAAATAACTTTTGCTTAGTGTCTCAATTGTTCTTAAATTTCTTAAGAGGGTACGGTGTGTTGATTTTGGAGTTGTTGTTGTTTTAGCCTAGTTCATGAAGTCAGACAAGCTCTATTTGTAACGGATTTCTTATTTAGATTCCTGACTGAAAAGGGGCATCTCCCTGTTACCCTCATTCCTTCCAACTGTTTTTTTGCCAGTTCATACCTGCCTCTCACAAATCCCTCTGACAAAAAATCTCCTCCTTTCCTATATGAATGTCAATTCAGCGTCAGTGTGTACTGCCTGCCTTTCTGTGGTCAGGCTGCCCCTACAATGTTAAAACATTGACAAATCTCGTTCAAAATTATGTTTGTTATGCAACTATTAAGAAGCTCCTTTTGCTTAATTTTTAATTTTTTCCTTCGGAAGTGACCTCAGGGATTTATTAGCAGAACCTTTTTTAATGTGTTGAAGGAAGGACATTGGTTTTATTGCCAAGAAATCAAGCTTCTCATTTCTCACTGGAATGTTACGTAACTTTCCTTTAAAGTTTCGCTGTGCTCTCGGCTCAAAGGAAATGGTTGGAGGAGGAGTGAAACTGCAGCACAACACAAAGTGGCAAAACTGAAATTTCTGATTTTTCATAGAAGAAACAGGGATACTGAGAGGCAAGGTTTCTCCCAGAAGGCTTTTGAATTCAACATGACACATAACAGATTTATTCCTTGTGTGTTATAATGGTCAGATAATTTTTTCTGCCAACTTCATCACTCCGGGTAAACAGGGATATCCCGCTGATATGCCTTACAGCAACAAGTCATACATCTGAATAAAGATACTCACAGAAACAGGAAATAAATTAGTGTGGTCATTATAGCCAGCTTATGAATCATCCTGATGTCTCTTTTCTACAGTCTGCATGGCGGCTTGGGGGATGTCCTGTAGGTGTTTTGCAGGTATAGCAAATCAGGAAACAGTTGAGGGTGTGTAAAACTTTTCATAAGATATTTTGCTTTATTAAGACTTGTGATGCTTCTAGATCAATTATATTGAACGTGTTTGAAACACGGCTTCCATAAAGTCTTTTGGACAAAAATCACACCTAAGAATTATATTCGATCTACTATTCCCATCTCTGCCTCAAATATTAGACTTTCACACTTGTATTTCCTTTATCACAGTGGTTTTCAACCCTGTTCCTCAAGAACCAATGTCCTACATGTTTGTCCTGTATGTCTCTCTGTTAGAGCACACTTGATTCAAATGATTATGTAGACTCAAATGAATCAGCCCTCAACTGCTGGAGAAGGCTGATTCATTTGAGTCAGGTGTGCGGCAGAAAGATGATACCTAAAACACAGAGGGGAGTGGTACTTGAGGAACGCGGTTGAGAAGCAATTATGTTGTCATATACGTAGAGAGTACACAGTATTGGTCCTAACACTGACCTCTGGGGGACACCACAAGCAATTTCCAAGAATAGGTAATTTTTTCGGAATATTTTTCTAATAACACTAATATATTCTGTATATTTTTAATATTTATTCTAATCTATTCTGTTCTCATCTAATTGTTTACTATAAAACTCCTGTCCAGATGTTAAATATTTATTAGCTTATTCTTATATCTTTTATATCCATGTTCATTTTCTGCCATTCTTTAATTTAAAAATTCTCTATATAGTGTGTTCTTTTTATGCAGGTATCCTGAATCCTTTTGTGACCCATGGTCTCGTTCTTTTTTAATTTTGTGTAGATTGTTTCTTCCATTAAATGTTTTGGTAACTGAAAAAAAAAGTTTACTTTATTTTATTGTATTTTTACCTTCATTTTATGAACTCTACTCTCCACCAGAGGGTGTAAAGTTGTCTGTTTTTCTTCTCTGTTCTCAGGCTGCTTGGAGACAGTGTTTTGTGGATTACAAAGCACATACATATTTTTAATCTTTTCCTCTGAAAACAGTTTTTGATAATCAAAAGCTTATATTTAAAAACAGCCAAAAATCACTCGCTGTCAAATTACGATCAGAGGTTGATTAGCTGTTCACAACTACAATGAATAAAGAATTAACTTTAAATATCATAATACATGTTGTATGTCATGGAAAAAAGGAAAATTAATATGTCTACCACTGATCAGTAGCTAGCTGAAACAGAAAAAGTGTGTAATCAAAAGCACAAGACTGGTCCAATGTTGGACAGTCTTAGAGGCTTCCCTGACCTATGACCTATTGAGAAATACGCTATGCCTAAAAGCACAGTCCATGCATCAAAACAGCTGCTAAACTCAACTCCTAATAAACTAGGAAACGCATTGGTCAAATATCCAACTAGAATTGGGACAAAATTGTGGTTTAGACACCACTAAGGGGTATTTAAACCAATTTTATTTAAAAGAT
>JAUZNJ010030711.1:0-14626 GCA_034780135.1 Jordanella pulchra
ATAAATAGTCCAATACAGTATAATATATCTAAAGAAAAGTAGTTTTTAATTCTTAATTCTGTTAAAATACTTTCTTCGATGTAGTTTTTAATTTATGAGCAATGCTAAAAAGTTTTCTTTGATGTCATCGTAAACTGATAACACATTAAACTTTTCTTGTTTTATAATTATTTAAAAAACTTTCTTTATGTAGTTTATTACAGTTACAAATGTTTTTTATATATAATGTGTTTATGTTGATAATTTATGTTGTTTCAATCTGTAACAAACTACTATAAACATTTAATCTAATATAACTTGTTATTCAACAGTTTTAACTTTTTAAATATATTTCCTTTGATGTAATTCTAAATTTCTCAACATGCTATAAACGCTATAAACAGATTATTTCATGTTATTTTATAATCTAACCACACTATTATAAACTTTTCCTTTTACATGATTTACAGTGTCTCCCTTTTATGCAATTATTAATTTCTCAACATTGATACATACATTTTATCAACTGCTATTCAACATTATATCTTGAGAGAAACTTTCAAACAGTTAAAAGCTTGAATAAGTTTAAATGGGCATTACATGGATCTAGCTGTAAGGCCATAAATATAAATGTATAAAAAATAGACTGTCTAACTTTTCAATGCAGTAATGATTAACTATCCCCTCACATTCAAATGCATTTTTTTTTCTAGAATGAAAAAAAAACATATATATAGCTAAGAAATGCAACTTTTATCAAGTGACAACATTATTCAGTTCTGGTTTGGTGGGTGGGGGAGGGAACAAGTGTATTTTTCAAGTGGACAATGGCAACAGAAGATGTAAACTCTAGACTGGTAACTTTAAAATGTTGTCAGCATTAGTTCTTTTAATGCAGACTGGCTATTGAAACTAAGATTGCAGAAGTAACATTTTGATTTCATACAGTTTTACCACCAAATTATTTATTAAAGTATCTTTTGTAGTTTTATTTTAAAGTGATATTATAATAATTAGCTAAACTTATCTTCTATTGTTCAGGTTCTACAAGTTCAAAACAAGGAACAAACACATTTGTGGTATGTACAATACGAGTACTTTTAAAGAGTAGAGTGTCTGTTTCTTTTTTTAAACTGCGGCATTATCAGTCTTTCATTATAAGTATTTTTTACGGACTACTAGACAAAATAAAAGATATGCATTTTTAAAAAGAAGCTCAGGAATAAATATTTTTCCCACATAAATGTGATTCTATTTCCACTGCATTAATAAGGATGACAATAAGGGTAAAATAATTAGTAACCATTCAGAGCCAAAGCAAAAAAAAAAGCCACATTAAATCAAAAATCTAAAATGTGACTCATCCCTGAGAAAACTGGCACGCTTGCAACCTTGAACGCATTCTAATTTACCATCCCATTCCTCAAGAGTTCTCCCTGACATACTGAATTATAAGGGGGCATATTCGTATGCCTGATTGGCCTAAAGCCGTGTTTCGGGGGTGTTGTGAGTACACAACACAGACAGCGGATCGGCTCGGTAACATAGTAGCATATGTAAATGCACTCTCCTATGACTCCAGCCCACCACAAGGCATGTAGCCGAGAGTGGGAGTCAAGGCTGATTGTGTCGAGGGTACTTCTAGATAGAGATAGAACACCCACTACTGTAGAGCGATCTCCAGCGGAAGAAGAACTTATAAGACCGTGCTTGTTTGGACACGCTTGCTTTGGAATGCCAGGACCAAGGGCCCCTCGAATTGAGAGAAAGCAGGAGAGAAAGAAGGAGGAAGCGAGAGAAAGGTTAGATCAGGAACACATCTACTGTCAACAGATTTGAGGCTAATGAAGAATGAAGCTTCACCTCTTTCTCTGGCAGGGGCTTGCAGCTCCAATTTTTTTTGGTGAGCTGCAAGGGTGCTATCTGGCCTGTCACCTCGCATTTTTCTCCCGAGCCAACTCGTAGAATTGGAAAGCGCAGTGCTTCCTTCTCCATTGAAGGAGAGATTTTCTATGCCCACAACAGCAGCTCTCTCCTCGCTCCCTGATAAAATAGGCAGAAAGCTAAATTGAAAGGCACTGACATATAGGCCAAAAACATCAGGTGTAGGTCAGAATGACTCACCACTGGAAAAAAAAAATATTTTCCTAAATATTAGGTATATTTATTTTAACAGGAAAATTCTACTCGTACTTTCAATACCCCTAAATTTTCAAGCGCATTCTTCTCAAATGATACTAAAACACAATTAGGTTAAAATTAAATCAGAATCTTGCAGGAGAAGAATAAAAAAAAAAGAGGAGAAGAAGAAATGATTAAAATAATTACAAATTGCGCCCTGACAAGCAAGAGCAAAATTTAGCCCAAAGCCATTTGTCTGTAATTAGTTAATTAATCCTTACACAAATTATGAGCAATAACTCATCAAGCAGGACTCACCCATCAGAAATTCAGCCGACTTGGATTTCTTCTGCTTAGGTTGCTGCAGAGCCTTCTGCTGTAACTTCTGGAGGGAAATTGTTAAATGAATAAATTAGCTCCAGAATGAAGATCATCATTTATGATCCGCAACTAACGCAGTATTTTAAATATGGGACGACACTGAAATGTCATTTAATTTACATCGCCGCTAAAGGGGTCAAGCACTAATTGAACAACAGGAGTGGAAAAGAATTTAATCATAAATAGATAAGAAAAGTTGACATGAATGTGTAATGAAGGTCACATTAAAATACTTCCTTCATGTTTCTAAACTGAACAGCCAACACCACTATCTCCTGGAAAATTGTGCATCTTTACACAATAAGGATAAAAGTGCAAGATGCACAGACATATTTTGCACTTTTCGTTTCTTCACCTTACATCAACCTCAAGGGTTTCAAACTTCGATCACAGTAAGAAAGTAAAACTTAAGCAAAACGAGCTGCATTTACAGGAATGATCTTAAAATATCTATGCATCCATGTTAACTTTAAAGTAGCATTGTTGGTGGTCTTCAGTTGTATAAAATAGACAAAAAAGAATATCCAAAAGCAAGCACAGGGGTTTCTTTGAAATCACAAACATGTGAAACAAGGCGCATTCCAGTATTTCTCCCATTTCCACGGAGCAGGAGAACAATACAAAAGCAAGAGGAAAGGACATAAGTAGCTGTGTTTTTGTGTTACTGATATGTTTACATGTGAATGCAACATATGAAAGAGTTTGGTTGCTTAAAGCGTATGGAGCTCTTTAAGCATTATTTTATGCAGATTCCAGTGATGAACGGTGCTCATGCCCATGAACAGCATGTATTTGTATACAATATTTAATTTCAAAGGCAAAATCAAGGGGCAGACTGTTGTTGGGGGTGGGGGCTTTTTTTCAGTTTTAAATGACAGAGCAATTAAAATAGCAGAGGATGACTTCCAGACCAATCTGGAAAGAGGGGTTTTGTAAATCTGTTTTTACATTCGACAAGCCCTACAGCAAGACATTCATTTATACCACTGAGATTAATGCTTATCTAATTGTAACTTATTTAAAAACCATTTTCTTTTCGACTGGGTACCAATCATCTTCTGTGACTTGTACATACTGTGTCGTAGCAAAAATGAGCGACAAATTTGGCATTGGTTATGACTTTCTCCCTCTGTTTTAGTTTTTTCTTTTCACTTCCATTAGCTCAGTTTTCTTTATTATTTATTATATTGCAAACACATTTTCTAGTTACCAGGATCAACTTATTTTTATTTTGATCAAATCACACAATTAATCAGTCATTTAAATCCCAATAAATCCAAACTTTTATGATCAGAAAAGGCAAGACACCTAAATGAAAACAGGCTGCCCTCTACTAATGCGTTTTGGTGTGGATGAGGTATGTAAAAAGTGTTTTTTTTCTACAGAGACATACAGTCTAGTCACTCAGGCCGCTACTTAAAGAGAAAAAAAACATTCTTCATATGAAAGGAAGCCTTTATATATTTCTATTTAACATTTTTTGTATTATTCTTTTAATAATTTCCGAGGTGTCATGGAAAATTGCTGGATTTGGACATTTTGGAACCTTCTAGAAATGTAGAATCCTGTAAAAATAAAATTAGATAGCTGTTTGGAATTAACTTATCTGCTTGAAAAAGAAATTATTTTATTCTTTCTAACTAAGAAACTCAAAGTGGCAATTATTGCAAGTTGTCCTGTAAATTAAGGCCATACATGTGACATGTACACTTTAGCCTTCCTGTCTTTAAAGCTAAAGCAACTACTTGGAACTTAAAACAAAACATCCTCAGATCATAGATGTGTTGCTTTGTATTTTTAACTGGGTGTAATATGTAGATGCTGCACTTCCAAAATGACAGCTGTAGTTTAATCCAAGGGGCAAAAGATGTCATAGAGGTCTATGAAATAAGATTGATGCTTAGGAATGACCCCATGGTTCCAGAACACCTGTTTATACAATTTCCCAATGCAAGGTAAGTGTTCTTGCTCAATTAGAATTTATGTTTGATTTAAAGTGTATATGCGTCTATTGGGTATATTTACATTTTAATCACCTCCTTATTTTCTCCCAAAAATGTATTTTTTCTATTCAAAATGGAAAACAAAATCATTTATCGTGGTGTCAAAAGGAATTCCTAACTTATTTCCCTTTCTTTTCTTTTAAATGTGATTGTTGTCAAAAGGAATAGAGCACAACAATGCCTTGTTCAGTTCTTGTTGAATTCAAAGGCATAGCTAGAAGGGCTTGGGGAAGACCGCTTGCTGCTAGGGGCTGGTGGGCACAGACCAGCTAGAAAGTGAATTTTGCATACTGTACGGATCATCGCCCAGTTCAGCCCAGTCACATTGAATCTGCCATCAACCAATTGTGCTTCATGAAACCGTCAACCCTCATTTACGTCTGCCTGTTTTCTTCCCCGCACAGCTGTAAACAAGGCTCCAGCTTTGAGCTGTCTTCCTCTGTCCCTGCGCGTGCTGCTTGCCAGGGGAGAGTCGACAGCAGGAGCTCGTCCTCCGTGGGACACTTAGAGCTACCATTTCCAGAAAACGCTCCGAACACTAGCCGTATAGGAGTCGAGGGGCGTGAGATTCGTGGAAGTGATAGAAGTTTTCAAAAGCTTGACATAAATGTCCCTGCGTATGTTTTGTCTCTGCCTTTAATTTGAGTTTTTTTTTAAAACCTGTCATAATGTAGGCCTACATGGTATATGAAAGAATTTCAAACATCTTGAACTGAAGGGAAATACATGACAGATGTGTTGCTTTTTGACCACATAAATTAAAGTAACTAAAAACCTTACAAGGCCTAGACCATACTTAAAAAAAACAAGCTGGAAACAACATAGATAGTACCTAAAAGATTGTTATGTTTTAATTTTAGGGATGAGTTGTTTTTTTTAACTATTAAAATATTAAAAAGAGTATCAATGAAATGTCATAAGAACAGTGAAAACACCTACAAAGCCTCCTCATTAATATTATTAAAGATAAGGTTAGCATTTCCTTTGAAAGACAAAGCCAGCTCTGCCATTAAAATGTGAAAGCTTCTTAATTTATAGAGCATACTTATATGAGCGCGGTAATTGTGACCCACCAAACAGTTTCTTATAAACAACAACTGCGTCAGTTGGTGTAGACAGAAAAACATAATTAGTATTCAAGCTTAATTAATCTACGCTGGCCCCCTTTAAGTGAATTAGTCAATTATTTATGCATGTGTGCTCCTTTGATGCTAACAGATTATGTATGTTAGTGGAAAAACCTTGAAAAATGACTTTGAAAACTTTCCACCATTAAATGTCACTACAAGCCTTTGCAGTGACTTTATTTCAGTGAAGGCCATGAAAGCTTTGTGGGCAGAGAATGCTTCAATGATTTCTTATTTTAGCCAAATTACCGTGCCATATAGTTTAATGCCAGCCTGTATAACACATTTCCTTGTCTAGAGTCCAGGGCCAGAAACAAACTAAGTCAGCTAAATATGTTCTTTTTTGTGTGCCCTAATCCATGGAATAGAAATCTAACACAGGTCGGATCAAGGTCTTTCTTTGGATCATGGGAACTCTTTGGGATTTTCAAGGGCCTTTTTGTTTTTGCCCCTGAGAACCGGGCACTGGCCTCTGCACTCCTCAATCCCCCATTGAGAATGCAGAGGCAGCGCAAAGGAATGTTAAATGTCAATGGTCAGGCTGCACCAGCACCTTTAGAAAGAGGGAGGTATGAGGTATGGCCTCCTCGAGTTCAGCTATATTGTTATAAGGAAAAGAACAGAGAATGCACTCACATTGCCAAAGGTGTCCATCTCCACAAATGACCAAAGATCAACACTGACTGGCTTGGATCTCTGCAACGGCAAACCCTGTAGTACAAAATGAGAGAGTAATACATGAATCAAAATAGAATAACAAACTAAATCAAACATCGTATATAAACAATGAGACTTACTTATATTATGGGTAACTTAAATAGGACTTGTTCTTTTATAGTTTGCATTCATTTTGTCTGTAAAAAGTGCAATAAAAATGAAAAGTATTTACCATAGTGTCCATTTTAAATATGTCATTTTTTGGTTTTCAATATGGATGGATGGATGGATGGATGGATGGATGGATGGATGGATGGATGGATGGATGGATGGATGGATGGATGGATGGATTTGCTCATCTGTAACTCTTCATTAACTTTACATTCAATATCAAACCAAATAATCAACACATACAATAAATCAAAACAAACATTTCCAAAATAATATCCTAAGTGAAGAAATACAGGCAGTAATTCTTTAACATATGAAGAAAGGAGGTGAAAAGAGACAAAACTATTGATAGCTTTAAGTAAAGGATTTTTTTTTATTACCAGGGTATTACAGAAGAAATGCTAAGTCAAAAATGCCTTCCGATTTCATTACAATGAGCACAATTGAAGACATATTTTGAGAGAGGCGAGCACATCATTTTACCATAAACCAGAACTATCAGGTGCTCCTTGCACAGCAAGAGGAAGCAAAATAATATTTTGAGGTTATTGTTGCAAGGATGGCTTTTTGGAAGCTTTTGGAAGAGCTACAGCTAGCATGTGAAGTGTTCCGATAATGGCCACCTTGGAGAGGTATGCTGCAGAAGACTTCACTGCTGAAGAAAAGCCACAGTTAACATGTCTGAAACTAGTAGCAGAATATTTGGATAATGAAATACCGGGGAATAAAGTTGGTAAGGTGACACTAAAACTCTTTAGATGTCAATATAAATGTTGTGTCAAGAGGAGAAACAACACTGTACATCACCCCACAAGCAACATACCAATAGAGAGGTTTTGTGGTGGTAACATCCAAGTTTGGGGTTCTTTGCTGTTTATGGTACTCACACAATTAATTAGAATAAAAAAGGATGGAATTATTGAGATTCATGAAAGGAATCTGAACAAGATACAATATTTTAGTGAGAAATATCAATCAATGACAGACTCTGGTTGGTTTCAGAAAAATAAAATAAAACGACTAGAAAAATAAAATAAAACGACTAGAAAGGCCAAGTAAGTTACCTGAATCCAGTCCAATACTGAGCCATTAGAAAGACATTATGCTTAACCCAACGTCCAAGATTTGATCCAGTGTGTCTGGAGCATGTGGCCAATACTGAATCAGTATGTTTTCCAAAACAGATAGACCTTGATGCTTAAAACACGAACAAATATTTGTTTTTATGGATTTCATTATTTTCAGATCATGCCATCCGCTCTTATTTTACACATTCTCACTTTTTTTTACTTAAAACTTAGTTTATCAAATAATTTGTCTAGATTCCTTTTTATTATATACTTATTTTTTTACTAACAAATTCAATGGACATTAGCCCTATATTTTTTTTTCAATTGAAAAATGATGTTTAAATACCTTTTCCCCCTTCTGTACTATCAGAAGCTTAGTGTGCAGAGCAAAGTACGTAGCTCCTTCCAAGCAGTGTCACACTATCTCTTTCCTGCTTGCATGTTTAAAACTATTATCTCCTCAATGCATCTTTGAGAAGAAAGGATAATAAACCTCCTTTATTTTCAGAGATAACAAATTATTTGCCCTGATTATTCAAATTGTTTGTTCATTTACATCTGATACAATATCATTGGTGTTTTTATCATCTTTTCCTGTGGTAATTCACATGGCTCGTGCAAGTTTCTGCTGAAATAGCAAAACAAACCCCGGGCAAAATGTGAAAGATTATCCCATACCATGCGAGCTAGGATGAAATGCTACACTTTTTCACACTGAACACTGCTCCACTGGGTGTGATTGAAAAACATGTAAAGCTATTGAATCCGTGGTTTGTATATGTGAGGGGAAAATGAGTGTTGTAACAAGTGGGCTAGTGTTTTTGTAATTGTTTCAAATTACACTCGACGTAATAACTCAGTGAAAGCAGAGCCAGTGTGCGGTCCGTTCACATTAACCAGGCAAAGACCACAGGATATCCATGCAGCCTTATCAGGGCCTGCAAAAAAAAAATGATTATGTAAACAACTGGGGAGTATAAAACTCCTTAGCTATACTTCCAGCTGTCTCTATTTGTATCCAATGGTACTTCTCACCAGAAGAGGGATGACACTTTAAGATACAGAGGTGCTTTATAGCATTTCCTATACATATGTATTATATTAAATAAGACACCTTTACATTCCTGTTTTTGATTTGCCTAACTGTTTTTTGAGCTATTTAAAGAGTTAAGTGTGCCTTTGCACGTGTAAGTGTTTTACACAGGTTGTAAAATGGTGATGCAGTGAGTAGTCTATTAATTGTAAAAACTGCATGCTTCCTGCCAAACCCTGATGCTATAAATTGAGAGTTTGCCAACACTGTTTCTTAACCATATAAATGACCGATTCACTTTTGCTAAAGGTTCATGTTTTCTGTCAAAAGCCATATGTGAACACAACAAACCATGTTGAAAAAAACCTCAGGTCCATGAGAATTAAAAGCACTTGCTAAAGCTGAATTAGGATCAGATAAGCAGATTAACATGTATGAGTTCAGTGAAGTGCTGAATTATTTAATGTGTGTCTAACTAAATTATACATACAGCGTTTTTCTTTCTTTTTTTTTTTGCCAGTGCGTTTGTTTTTGACCTGTACATAGTATTTGTTTTTTTCTCCAGGTTTCCACAGATCTGAAACAAAAAAGCCCGGCTAAGAGTTTAACAACATGACCCTTTATTCAGTTAATTGCTGTTTTGAATTTTACAGCTAAAAATGTATTTCCTTCGAGAGTTTCCACTTTATGACTTTTAGCAGACCTTTTTTTTTATAACATACCATTTTTTGTTTGTTTGCACAGCCTATATGTGCTTGAAAAGTTTACATTTAGTATTATAAATGCCTATGAATGACGACAGTACAGATATAACCTTTTACAACTTTGGAAAAGTATTCACATCCCATGAACTTAGGTCGAATTTTTTAGCATTATGACTATAAACTTTAATGTTTTTAATGATTCTTTTTATAAAACAAAAGACAACTTTGAAAATTAAATTTTGTTTTGTTTTTCCTGAAAAGATATAAATTCTCCTAAAAACAGTTTGTATTTGGAATGCAACTCCAAATACGTAATATGGTGAATGTTAATTTGGTAATCTCAAAAGGAAAAAGATTACCCTTTCTGTTTCTGTAAAACATCCCAAGCTTAGTCAGTATTACACTCTTGCCTAAGATTGATAGTTGTTTTTAAGCTCTGAACTGGACTGGAGCCTTTTAACACATACTTGAATCTAAATCCCTTTAATGTAATTCTGGTTGTACTATGTCTGCTAGCCTCTAGCTTCATTTACATCAGGCATCCCCAATCTCAGTCCTCGAGGGCTGGTGTCCTGCAGCGTTTATAGGTTACCCATGTTCAGCACAGCTGATTTCCCTTGACAGGTGATTAAAAGCCCTTTGCTGAACTGCAGTCATAAGAATCAGCTGTGCCTAACCAGGGAAACCTCTAAAGGCGGCAGGACACCAGCCCTCGAGGACCGAGATTGGGGAAGCCTGAATGGACACATGTGATCAAAATAAATGGCTGATCAAACAAAAAATTGTCATGTAAGCATGTCAGTCGAAATATTCTGATCAGATTCAGCAGGATCAGGATGAACTTGTAATCTGACTGACAGGGTTGGTTTATGCTGGTTGACAATCTGATTGGTGTGCATGTGAACACTCCACAAGTTTATATCATACTGAATGAAGCAAGCTAGCCTCAGTGTGCATGTGACGTGGCTAATTATTCTTGTTAGCTGTTATTAAAATGTGCTCTTGATGTTTACATGACACATTTTAATCTATAGGTTTGATTCAAATTATCTATGCAATAGAATCATAATTTTGTGCTTGTGAACGCTCACCTTAAAAGGTGAACCTGTGCACCTTTTGCAGCCTCAAGTAATGTATTTTTCTAGGAGGGCTCAGTATCCAACTCCTTATCATGCTGCTCAACATCCCTGTCAAAGAAAAATACTTCCACAGAATGATGCTGCCATTACCGTGTTTAACGCTGGGGGTGCTGTGTGTGCTGTTTGTGGTCAAGGAGAAACGTTTGAATCAAGGCCAAACATCTGAATCGATCGTCTAAAGAAAGTTCCTTCTCCCAGGAGTTTAAAGCAGAAGTAACAATACCTCATGGTAAATAAAAGCAAGTCAATAAGAAAAGATCAACTTCTATCTTCATGGATATTTTTTTTAGTCTTCTGTCTTCTGTGTTGCCCTGAGAATTGCTTTCTCCTCTTTCAGCTTGTGAGACGAACTCAATCAAACCTTAATCCAGAAAGACACAGGAATCTTTGGCAAACCAAACTACAGACTTCCTGTCTTTTATTGCATGGTGTGAATGAAATCCTTACCTTACTCTTTTTTTCCCTGCTTGACTCTTGGACAATTTTATTTGGAACATTGTTTTTTTCTTTGGACTACTTATATTAAGTTTGTAAATAAAAAAAAAAATTAATCTCAACCTACTGTTAGGTAGTAATAAAAGATATTAGAATTAAAAAGACAAGATTTTGCAAGGCACTGTAACACTGACCTTGCCTTAAAAGATATGCAATATTAATAGAATAGAATATAATAGAATAGAATAGTCCTTCTTTGTCAACCAGTGAAGAGAAGAAATTGTTTTGCAATGGAAAAAAATTAACTGCGCAGTACTGAGAATCAAGTTTATAACATAACAAGCTAAACTTCTTTCATTACAGATATATTTCAGTCTCCATTTGTTGCACTGGGAAGGACTATCTCCAGTCAGCTTTTGAGATTAACTTAATGAACCCTTAATCCAAAAGGATCTTTCCAGCACCAGATGAAAGACTTCCTGTTTTTCATGACATAGAAATCCTTACTTGACATTCTTGCTTTCTCTTTTGCACACATAGTTTAGGGATGTAATTCAATAGTTGCAATATTGGCCAGTGAACACAGGCCTATTCTTTAAGTAAAACAACAGGTAATCTACCTTGTATCAGGGTTCAGACATGAAGGGCTGCACTTCCTCCTTCTACATCAGTTTAGATCCATTAATACCTGCATAACACTTTTTAAGGGTTACATTTTCATTTTAAAATAGATTTTAATTGCTAAATTTTAGAGAAAGGAACTTCCCTCAAGTTCAACTTTCAAAGTCTGTGTTGTGTTGGATTTATATATCATTTAGATTATGTATTTACATTTTTTTAGCTTGTTATTGCAGATATAAACTTGCATAATGCCATTCTGAAACTAATTATTTTCAAAGTATGGACTTTGATCATGTTTAATCAACAACATAACTTGCAGTAAAAAATAGCAGAATAGTACATAATTTGCTTACTTAATACATAGATCCTTCTGGATTAATCAGAAGGTTACCTTATAAAGTCAGACGTTTTTCCATTTTCACAGGCAGCTTCTCCTCAGTGTCAGGCCAGCAGTGATGTGTTTCCTTAACGACACACAACACACATGGTGTCAAATGACCTCCTCCCGTTTACTCTCACTGACCAAAACACAAGCGCATTAAAAACTCTGGAATTACAGAATTGCACATAGACACATGATAAATTTGAACAGGAACAACTGGAAATTTGTTTCATTTGATTTAACATTTTGAGAAAAAGAATTTGAAAAAAAAAACAACTTTAACAGCAACATTTTAGTTGTTGAGATAAAGTTTAACCTACCAGATGGCATTACTGAAATAATTTTTGTGTTGTTTGCAATAGTGAATTATTCATGGGAACTTTGGCAGGGTGCTTCTTCTTTAACCAGATGTTTATTTAGTGTTTTCTCTGGAACATAGACATAATATATATAACTGATTGTTTTGTCATCTCCATTGTAATGAACTTCCCAAATCTAAAGTTAAACTGCATAAACTGCCCTTTTAACATCTATTATGTAGCATATGACAGTTCACATAGAAGTAGTACCATGCATTATTTATGGGGAAATACACACAAACATATTTCCAGGCCAAAGACAGCCAACAAGCTCTGTGGCTGCTGTGAGGAATAGGTAGAGAATGCCCAGCGGATTGGCCCTACACTAATAACACCAACGTCCCCTCAAAAACATAAAACAAAAACAACAAAAAATAAAAAAGTAGCTACTTGTTCCCTTAAACAAACATTCTGACTGCTTTATTTATGACTGCAAAGCTATCAGGCCATTGGTGGCCTTTTCAGCCAAGGAAGAGAGATTGTTCATATGACAGTGCATTGTTCATGTATTCACATATATCTTGCACCTTTCTATATCATGTTATGTAAAATATATAAACCTTAATGTATTTAAAATTATTTCAGTAGATGGACCACCACAAAATAGTGTGTGGTTATACAATAAAAGAAAGCATGGTGTTTTGTAACAAGCTCCAATTTTCAGGAAATAAATTGTATGTCACACAGCAATTTGCATGTTAGCCAAAACAGTTTAATTCCACATGTGTCTTAATTACAATGTTTCTGATTAACTATGTATAAGTTGTTTTATGGTTTTCTTCCAGTGATTGTGTTCTTCCTGCCAATAAGCAAAATTTATGGATGGACTGTCTTAGATTATCCCGCCTAAGCTTTGAGTTTTTGTTTTGCAATGATTGTGGTATGATTTTGCAATCATACCACAAGTTCTCTCAATTCTTTTTTTTTTTTGGTTAACTTTTTGATTATGTATTTGTACATATTTTTGTGTAGAGGAATCAGACTCACTAAGGATGGTATATCAGATAGTGCTCTCTGAAGTCTAGGTTTGGAAATTGTCATATAGGTTAACGTTGCTTTAAACTCCTTAACTATTTTTTCGCTGACTTGTCTTGTGTGTTTGTTGTTGTTTAAAATGTTGTCCTGCAAACCTCTGAGGCCATTTAACCGTGTATTAATATTGTGATAAATACAACCAAGGTGGGCTCTGTTTACTAATTACATGACATTAAAGGCACTCAATGGCAAGGGAATCGTTATGGGTGTCAGAGTTAGAGGGGTTTAATACAAATACTTGCAAATGTTTTGTTTCTCAGTAAATATGATTAAAATCTGTGATAAAATTTAGATGGTAGACACTGTTGCAAGATGCAGCATTGACAAAGAAATATGCATTTATTTCTCCTTTGATATGTATCAGACTGCTTAGCTTTTGATTAGTGACCCATGTCACAATCTCTTCTTGATTATCAAACTAAACAGAAAGCAATCAGGACTGAACAAGCCATAACAATACATCATTAATGCACATTTTAGTCTGTTCGGTGCATCCTGAAGGGCCCTCACAGCACCTTTATTAACAAATCATTGGGATACTTTTTTTCTTTAATAAGCTGGTTTAATGTAATCTAAACAAGATTTTAACAGATTTGGACGCTGCAATTTCTGCCAAAGCTGTCGTTGATCACTTATGTGACTTAGACAGAAACCTAAATCTCTATCTTATCCAATTAATTTCCAGTGCAGGCATGAGAGTGGCTAATGATGTTATCTTACCTAATTAACCTGCATAGGGATTCAACTCCAGGACAGGGGATTGTTCATCCTTCATCCAAGCGTTCATTATCGTCATTATAATCATTATCATAAAGGGACTAACCTATGTTGGCCATTCCACCACCATTAATCTAGATTGAGTCTTTTTGGGAGAGAACGATCCTTAGGGGTCATTTTTAATTATCAGTTTCAGGATGGGAATTCTAGCAAAGCTGAGTAAGCTCAGTAGTGCCGGCCATTGCAATAAATGGATTCCCATGTGTCTGCACTACCTGATTATTGTGGTTTGACTATGGGGATGACATTCTACAATCCTCAAAGCTTTACACCATCAGCTCTTTGACTAACTCTTGGTTTCAACCTTTTAAGTCTGTAAACTTCGAGAAGATCAATAGCCTTCATTGGGCCATGTGTCATTGCTTAATCTGATATTGATGAGAATATTGACATGTAACTAATTAATCTTGGGCCCAGTGCAGGCTTTCATATGTTTCTTTAATTATGCACTTCATCTAAGGTAATACAGAGGAGCCAACGCTGCCATTTGACATTGAGTTTGTCAAGATGAGGCAAAGTCACTTGTTTTCCTTTCTTTATAAGAAATTAGATAACATATCTATCTATCTATCTATCTATCTATCTATCTATCTATCTATCTATCTATCTGTCTGTCTGTCTGTCTGTCTGTC
>JAUZNJ010030712.1:0-14626 GCA_034780135.1 Jordanella pulchra
TTATGTTGTTTCTGAAAGAACATTTTTGGTATAGATAGTAAGTTATGTTATTAATAATATTAATTTTCTCAAACATGAGTGAATAATCATATCTCCTCATATTGCAAGGCTAAGTTAGTTTGAATAGCAAATTTTCTATTTAAATATCAGATTTTTAATCAAAAACTGCTTTTTTATATGCATTAACTTAATCTTTGATAGTGGAATTTGCTTGAGGATCTAAAAGATTTAAGTTTTACCATAAAGAAAATACTGAAAAACAACTTTGTGGAGAAACTTAAAATTATTTCAGAATACCGAAAAACCTGGATTGTTTGAAAAAAGAAGAAAGGCAACATACATCTGTCTATCTATCTATGCATCCTTTTTGCACCACTTACTACTATTTAGTGGGAAGGAATTACTAGAGGAGAAGGGAGGGACACCTCCCTGACCTGTTAAGGTCAGTTGTCCATCATTCTCATGGTTTATGATGGCCCTAAACCAGAAGTGTTTCATTAAGAAAATTTGCCTTGATTCATTGATCATATTGGGCAGTGAAGGAGGTCTCGTAATTTTCTCAACTGGTTACATTCATTAAAATCTACCTTGAGCAGCACCAATTGTGTCATTCTTTCAGATTTCTAGCCATAATCAGGGTGCAGTCTCAGGGGGAAACCTTTTTGATCTGTAACCCTGATTATACCTCTCAGACCCTCAACTCCTCCTCCATCTGGCATTTATCAGGAAGCCTCAATGCACTGGTGTAATTATGGCCAAACAAGTCCCAGAAGAACACACAGGACTAGCACAGTCGGACACAAACGAACATGCATACACAAGCTAATGGATGCATAAACACTGACACACAACACTCTCATAAACATATGACAGCATGTGCACAAACACTGAGGCTTATATAAATGAACACAAAGACACAACCCATTTGAAGGGTGTAATGGCATGCTAATCAATGCAAAGCCCTTGATGTAGGGAAGCAGATGGCCTGTGGATGGGCGGCACAAAGCTGGCAGGTACATTTCTCCTTCACTTCCTTTGTACATTTTCTCTCTTTAATCCTACAGCTGTGTTTTTCTTTCTGTCACACTCCACACAGTTTTTCCTCACTGTACATTATTTTCTCTCCATTCCAATATTTTCTTCCTCTAATCTCAATATTTCGCCCTCTTTCATCACATCCCTGTTTTGTTTGAGTTTTTCTTCTTTTGTTTCACAGACTTGATATGAGTAATCAACACCATGTTGGGGGAAGCTGAAATAAAGCTTTGACTCTTGAGAAGAAAATCACGATAACCATTTCAATGGGGCTCTATACTGCTTGGTATCCAAAGGAGAAAAAAAATGATTACTTTTGCCATAAAAATCAAAAAGCCTAAATGTTTTCTGAAAAACAAGGAAAAACAACAGGGCTGTACAGTGGTGCAGTGGTTAGCACTGTTGCCTTGCAGCAAGAAGGTTCTGGGTTCGGTCATGGCCTGGGGTCTGTCTGCATGGAGTTTGCATGTTCTACCCGTACGTGCGTGGTTTCTCTCCGGGTACTCCGACTTCCTCCCACAGTCCAAAAACATGACTGTTAGGTTAATTGGCATCTCTCAATTGTCCCTAGTGTGAGTGTGTGTGTGCATGGTTGTACGTCCTTGTGTGTCTGTGTTGCCCTGCGACAAACTGGCGTCCTGTCCTGGGTGTACCCCACCTTACGCCCATAGTCTGCCGGAGATATGCACCGACCCGACCCTGACGGATGAAGCGGGAGAAGATGGATGGATGAAAGAAAAACAACTTGATAAAGTGACTGTGGAGACAACTATTTGTAAAGATTTTTATATCCACAGAAGATTGTCACATTTTGTCATTCTAAAACATGTTGATTTAACTTTTTACTGAAATAGTTGTTATTGACCAAAACAAAATAGTACTTTATCCTATACATTTTGACTAGCCTCCATGTTTGCAATTTAAAGTTCAGAAAACTTGCCCATAGGTTTATATCAAGCCCGGATCTAATGTTGCAGTTGCAGGCCAAATTCTTTATGAATATGAGGGCACTTCCTGTTTTTGTTGTTGTAGAGCAATGTTCTGTGGTGCTGTTGAAGAGTTACAGTCCCAGCTCCAGTCTGTTGAACATCCACAAATAACACAGGCTAAGAGTTCAGAGCCACTGAGATCTGGGACACATCCACAAAGTGGTCCTGCTCCAGTTACTGAACAGCCATGAACCCAAAACGGTTGGCTGACAGCACTCAGAAAGCATAGTCCTAGATCTTTGCCCACAGGTCACCGCCAACCCGATTTCTAACCAATTTTACCCGCTTAGCGACACACTCATTGAGAAGCCGACTCTGGTAATTGTCATCAATAGTCAGAAATGCTAAAGACATCAGATGCCAAAGCACAAAGTTTGGCAGGGGCCAGAATGGGCAACATCAAATTCACCTTCACTTTAAAGGTCACCAAGCCAGGAATTAAACCTGTGAGAACCACGTAGATGACTTAGCCCACATAGGTCACACATTTAAACACTGCACCACTGCTGTGCCGTACAGCGGATTATACTGACTAGGTGTTATTAGATCATACAGAGCAATTCCAACAGAACATCTGTGGCAAACTTTGAAAAATATAGTAGATGGTTAAAATAATGACAGTTTATGAAATACAGTAATTAAGTACAGTCAGTCCAGTTTACTGTAATTGTTCAATCAGTATTTCAAAATTTAGGATCATACTTCTACATACACTCATGATCAGGCCTCATCCTGGCAACACCTTTTTTCTTACTACCTCTGAATGAAGCCAGTTACTTGACAATCCAGCTATGCTAACAAAAAGCATCTGTCTAATTATAACATTTACATTGCTGTTTCGTAATCTAAACATTTAAGGTATAAATTCACAGGTGGACCAGCTATTCATGGATATGCAGTCACATTTCCCCAGCTAAAAGCACAGTGCAGCTACATCAAAGGTTTACTGAATGCTCAAAATGTAGCCCTACCTCTTATGCCCAATCATTTTTTTTTTTTTTCAAATCACAGGTTAGGCTTTTGAAATCAGCTCTGGATCAATTACGCCTGTACAATTATTTCTACTTCCCTTATGAGTTTGTTCCTTTCAACTTACATCTCATTTCACTGTCATGATCTGGGACTCTTAGTCCCTCCTGTGTGGGTTTCTCTCATGTGCACCTTTCCTCTTCCTCAACCAGATGGCGCCAGGGGCTGTTGGATGTGCAGTGTGGTTTCCTCAGGCTCAGGTGTTTCCAATCAGCCCTCATCATCTCCAGTGTATTTCAACAGCTGTTGCCCAGTAGTCGGAGCCGAGTGTTTGCTATCTGATGGTATCACAAAGCCTCCTGAGCGTCAAGCTTCTCTTAGAGATCCTCTCGTTGTTAGTTTTTGCTGGAAACTAATCTCCTTGTGTTTTTCTCCTCGTTGCCTTCAGGTACTTCCGGAAAGCCTGGATTGCAGTCTGCTCCTGGCTTTCTCTGTGACTCTCTCATTTCTCATGATGCTGTGGTTGTTACCCACTGGATGCCTGAGCTCTCAGCTCCTTTCTTCATTGTTTACCTGGATCCTCAAGCCCTTCTACTGGCAGCACAACCGTTCCTGGAAAAACCACTTATTCTGAGCCGACCTGTCCGTTTCCCACTGCACTCCTTCATTGCCTCTGGACCCACACTGGATACTAGGACCCCGAACACCAGAACCCCCCTCTGATTACACCTCTACTCACTACAACATGACAGTTCCTGTTGGTTTGTTTCCCCTGGACCTGGCTTAGGTCTCGCTAACCAGTTTCATCTCCTCAATAAACATCGTAAACTTTAAAACGCTTTTCTGTCTTCGTGTTCTGCATGTGGGTTAGACAGCTCAAAAACCCAAACATGACATTCACCTGTAAACAAACAGATTGATACACTTAAATAAGTTTATGTTTTTATCTCCTAATCACTTTTGTCATGTTGTACCCTCTGAAATTATTCTTTTATTACCTTTTAATCAAGGGCAAACAATGTTGGTCAAATGATAAAAACTGACAATTTGCTCGATTTTCAGGTGTTACTAAAGGCTTAACTTTTTGGCTGGAGATTTGGACCATATGTCCAAGTTGTCTTCACCTTTAGCAACTGTCAGTAACTCGTTTTATAATTTAAGCAGAGTTATTAACCATTAACCACAAAGAAAATATTGACGTTCTATTAAAATTGTTAACCCAAAGGAACATGATAGTGGTCTTAGCGACAATCCGTCATTGCTCTAAAATAACCACAGACAACCACATTTAAAACAAAATGGGTGATTGTAAATAATAATAAATAATTATACTAATAATAGTAATCCCTATCACAGTATTATTATTTAATAACTATCAACCATGACAAGCTACTAACACAGAATATTGTCATGATTCTGTAATCAGTCATGCTCTAATCATCCCCACCTGCTTAGCTCTCATCTCTCTAATCAGCTCCACCTGCACATCAGCCTATATAACCCTCCTTTTGACCTCAGTCTGGTGCCAGATTATTTTGAGCCTATGGTGAGAGTTTTCCAGTGTTTCTTCTGCCTGCCTGCCTGTTACGACCTGTTTCTCTTCCAGACCTTGCCTTTCGCCTGTTACCCTGTCAGAGTTTTCTCTGTGCTTTCTGGTTTTGTCCCCTGCCTTTGATTTTGGATTACGGACTGGATACTTCTTTGTCATCGTATCTCCTGTTGCTGACCTCTGCTCCTCAAACAACCCCGATTCTGGATTACGGACTGGATTCTCTTCAGACATCTGACCGCCTGGTTCTGAGCTCTGCTTCCCCTCCGACACTTAGTCTTTACAAAGTCTCTTACCTTCGGGTCTCTCGCTTGGGGGATTCATCCTGTCCGGGAACCCGCCCTCCACGGATTGCCGCCCGCTCCTCTGGGTCTGATCTTTATTCTTTCGGAAGGTTAGTCTCCTTCAAATTTCTGAAAATGAAGAAGTCTGATTTCCCGTGCTGGGAACTAACTTTAAAAATATTCCCCCAGAAAGACGAGCCGCTGCTGCAGATCCTCGCTGCCAATCCCGATTCTCCATTTAATAAATTGTCTAACTGTTTCTTCTGTTGTCTGGTTCTATTGTGGGTCCGCAAATTCACCACCCCGTTACAAATATATGAAAGAACCAACATAAAAGAGTTCTAATGGGTCCTTGAGGCAAAGTCTTTAACCACTCTGAAAACTCAGTCAGTCCAATACAGCCCAGGTCATATTGTAACTTTTGTTTTACTTGTAAAGCTTAAGAGAACGTCTGCATGACTCAGTGATGGGTATTCCTGCAGCTCACTGGAGGAGTCACAGCAGCTTGGTGGGTTCATGTGATGAGAACCTCCTTAATAGTGCAGTAGGCAGGCAGCAACACAGTGTTTGCCGGTCAGGAAAAAGGAGGTTCTAGTGGTCATAAAGGTACCACTACTTGAGGATGCCATATAAGGGGGACGGAGTGCGTCAAAACATAGCCCTAGTGCAATGCCTCCCAGTGAAGTTGTCATTCGATCCATAACATTAGCATCTAAATCAGACGTATAACATAACTGTTCAGTACTAAAGTAAAACTTTATATAAAAAATCTTACTTTGTTTGTCATTAATCTTCGTCGTATAGCCATATTTTCTTAAGGTAGATTTTGAGTAAAATTTCAGAAATTATTTTTCTTTCTTTTTTTTTTTTTTGGTCAAAGCAGACAGAGTATTCCCCCTAGTAAATACAAGTTAATGCATGTCCAGAACAAGTATTTGTAGAGCACATAGTATATTTAAAACAAATGATGAAATTGCAATGGTTAAAGGGTGAAATATACAGCTCTATCTCATTAACAAAACAGTTTTTTTGCTGTGCCCCAAATTAGTCATATTTTTGCTGTCCTGAGGGAGTTAAAGCAATCGCTCTCTAGGATTGCACAGGGTTTTTTACATTTCCTTATTTTTACATGTCCATTGTAATTTGTTTTTTGTCCCTGTTGCCCAAGACTATGGCTGGGATAAAGAAAAATCTTTTATTCATATTTTAGTTCCTACAAACATCTTACCCGTCTGGTTTTTTGATTGCCTGATGCCATCGGACGGGAAAGTGGGTATTAGGATTTAGACTGTGTGTGAATAAGTTTAAAAACAGAGACAGAGTAGCCATCTGTTCTTCGATTAAAAATAAACTAAATCTGGTCAGGCTTTCTTCTAGCCATTTTGCTCTCCTAAAGTTCTATGCCAAGAGCTTTATCCTTAATCCTGTTTACAGTTTAATTCATTTAAAACTGTTTTTTTCTTTTTTTCCACATGATTGGCAAAAGTATAACCAAAGAAAAGAAAAATGCCCCCTTCAGTGAGTGTAACCTCTTCTTTCTTGTAGCTAGGATTGGGAAAACAAGAAGCTACAGTAACTTACAATCCCATCTGGAGGAACACTACAGTAATACTCCATGGCATTGACCTACGCCAACTGAATCGAATGCAAATCTCTGATGATATCTACACGGCAATACATTTGGCTTAGTTATCACTTTATTATCAGGTAATATAGATTTTTCTTTGTTGTTTTGGAATTTTTTACATGAGGCATCCTAATTTCACTACTAATGTAAATTATCAAATGGCCAATTTATTTTAAAAATAACATATTTAAAAAATTTAAAAAACAAAAATTAATATATATTTATAGACAGACAGACAGACAGACAGACAGACAGACAGACAGACAGACAGACAGACAGACAGACAGACAGACAGACAGATAGATAGATAGATAGATAGATAGATAGATAGATGTTTATTTATCTCTATTACTTAACAATAACATTGACCCCCTGTATGCTGTTGAAATTGAGAGAATGGATTTCTTATTAATAGTACATGGTACAGGGACAAATCGAATTTTTTTCTATGTTACATGGTGATTTCTCTTGCATAATTCTTCTGTAGATATGAGCAATCAGTGTATTCCAAAAATTGCATAGCTTGTTTTCTTGTGTTTTTTTTTTTTTTTTTACAAAACAATAGAACCACCAGTATTTTGTCAAAAGTCAGCCATTTAGTGGTAGGTTATTATGAAATCACAAGTAAATGATTTTTATTAAGTAATCTGGTAATGGACTTTGTTTTAAAAGACCAAGATTCTGGCATGAGGTTGTTGTAATTTACTTGATAACGCTCGGGCTAATTTGGCTATAAAGCACATTAAAATTAGCTACATAAAGTTGCATTTCTTCTGCTGTGACCATTGTGTCAGACACTGTTGAGAAGAAATTAGAGGATTCTAATTAGTCTTGGCCTCTGTTAGAAAAAAAAAAAAAAACCCAGACTGCACCAAAACCGCAGCCTGGAGTTGACCACTCCCAAAAGCCCAAAATATAACATAAAATTTTACAAAGAGATCAACTCTGTGCTGAAGGTATGTTTCTACAGCAAATAAATATGTCGTTAATGTCCACTGTACCAAACAGTTTTGGTAACATGGATTGAACAATGTCTTGTACTGTATCTATAGCTGTGTTACAGCTATCCCTTAAAATTATGAGTTACAAAAAAAAAAATGTTTTTTTTTTTTGTACAGGCTTGTGCTAGTGACTGGAGTATTTTTACTGTTCAGAAGATGCAAAACAAGTTTCTGTGTTTATATTTGTATGTGAGTATGGCGACATTAACAACTTCTAAGCTTTAGAGAGGAAAAACAGGCATTGCATTTATAAACATGCACATACCCAAAACGAGATTAGTGTTTTTCATATTGGCCTTTGTTGTGGGAAAAAAAGTATTAGACATTTAGTTAAATAATGGAGATTGATGGATATATTCACTCAGTCTGCATTCCTTTTTTTATTTGCCAAGAAATGAGAACAAACAGAAGTCATAGCATAAGGTTCAGGTCTTTTCTGGTCTGAAACAGTTTCCACAGTCTAATTTAAAGTCTGAAGGTTTTTCAGAAACAAAACAAACAGATAACATATGTAATGTTATGAAAACTACAACTGGCTTGTTATGAGAAAATTATTTCCTGTCCCAAAACAACATATAAGCTAGACAGTGTATGGCCATGTTGGTAGAAAAGACCTAAATGAATAATTTTATAAGTCAGTAATTGGGATAAATCAAGATTTTTCATAAACAATAATAGGAGATTGATTTTTCCCACAACACTTTGCATTGACTTCAATTGTCTCCCATTTATTTTCAACCCTTTCTATTGCCTATTTCACCCTGATCCTAACCTAATCTCAGTTCACTCCACAGTGCTAACTCTAAAACTTAGTTCAAAAAATAGTGAGGACAAGAGTAATGTCCTCAAAGTTTTTCTTACACGAACGTAAGTACAAGTCCATGCACACACACTAACGCATACTTAACAATCCTTATTTAAATGATGGCCTGATGACTAGATGACCTACATGCCCCCTCCATCCCAACCTACTTGCACACTTGACACACACAAGCAACGGAAATTTGTCATTTAGTAATCAGCCAGTAAAGCCAGGAATGTAAAAAGGAAAGATGAAAAGATTCACTTAGACAGAATGACAAGCAAGTTGTTTGTTTGCCAAATAATTAAGAAGACAACAGTCTCCTGGAGCTCAGATTTAAGAATGGGGAACACAGACAGAGAGAGCTGTAATGATGCTGACGGTTGTGTTGTTTATTCTATCATTCATGTAGATTTAATCATATTGAGAATTTTAGAAAAAGAAGCACTGTCATAATAAACAAGATTTTATTACCTTACATGTGAACTGAATAAATAAGAAGCAGGACAGCATATATGCATTGCAATAAATTAGGTTAGAAAATAATGATGAAAGTTCTAGATGTTTTGAAAATAGATAAAACTGACATAAAACAACTTAATACTACACGGGAAAGTGTTTGCCAATAATTACATAATTAAAGTAGATATGTGTAATGTTCCTAATAAACTGAAGAAACTCGGTCTCCTGCAAGGTGCATACTTATTACTGACTGGAGCAGTGTAGGTAAACATTAACATGTAGTGACAAACCTTATTGTCATTTCGTATACACACGGTGCAACCAAAGTGAAATTTCTTCGATTACATCTTACGTCAACATAATGAGATTGCAGAGGAAATAGAAGAGCAGTGCAATACATTAAAATTAAAGTAGAGCAGTGATAAGGAAGTTAACTCTGCAAAACAACAGCAGTGCAAAACGGTCTCAAGTAAATGGATTATTGAGGTTCAGCAATGTTGGCGGTGCAAATAAGGGTGCAAATAATGTTGCGGAATATTCCCAAAACGTCCCCAGGTTCAGATCTGCCTGTTTGTGTGCAGATGCAGAGTGGAGATTAGAGTTTTTAACAGTTGAGAAGTGTGATGGCAAAGTAGAAAAAGCTGTTGTAGATCTTGATCCTGGTTCTGCACCGAATACTGTGGAGGCTCTTCCCCGAGGCCAGCAGGAAGAACAGTCCATGACGGGAGCGAGAGGAGTCACTAATGATGTTATGGGCTCGGGACATGCAGCACTGACATGAGATGTCCTAAACTGAGGGAAGAGGTGTCCCGATTATGCTATCGGCTTTCCTCACCACTCTCCTCACGTTCCTCCACCCCACACAGAGAAACAGCTGGTCAGAATGCTCTCTATGGTGCATCTATAGAACGTCTTAAGGATGGGCAGGGGGAAGTTGGGCTTACGTCATCCTCCACAGGAAGTACAAGTGCTTCTTTGCCCTCTTGACCTGTGATGTGGTGTTCACAGACCAGGTGAGGTTGTCTGTGATGTGCACTCCCATGAATTTGGTTCTGCTGACCACCTCTAAAGCTGAGTTATTGATGAGCAGTGAAACATGGCTGGGCTGGTTCTTCCTGAAGTCTTCTCAATATTCAGAATCAGGTTGTTGGTGCTGCACCAGCCCACCCGCTGCTCCACCTCCTCTCTGTTGTCCTGGTCCTTGCCATCTCTGATTAGGCCCACCAATGTTGTGTTATCTGCAAACTTCATAATGTGATTGGTGGCGAACCTGGGGGTGCAATCGTGTGTCATCAAAGTGAACAATCGGGAGCACAGGACCCAACCCTGAGGGGAGCCTGTGCTGAGGGTGTTCTTTTTGACCCGGAGTGACTGATGTCTGTTGGTGAGGAAGTCTAGTAGGCCGGTAGTCGTTGAGAGGGTGACTTGAGGTTTCTTTGTTAAAAATGTTAAAAATTGCTGTTCAGCTCATGGCCATATTTCAGAATTCTCTATAGCACTTTGATGAGCCTCTCATTGTGCTGGTCCAGTGTGGATCATTGCATCATCACATAGCAGTGAGTCATATCCACCTGGAACAACTACAGACGTGAGGTTGTGTTCTTTTCCTTTAACTCTCACCTTGACTTTGCACTTGCCTTTGATGTTGATGGACTGTCCATTGTAGATTTTAAGTGAATCAGTATGTAGATGTATGTTTGGCTTTAATTTCATGGATCTGATGTCCAGCTCACTCATCAAATTAGCTTTTGCTTCTGTGTCCAGCTTAAGAGGAATGACAGCTCCGTTTATATGTAGTGGCCCAGTCCACTTTTCCTGCTCTGTCAACAAGCTGGCAAAGAATGCATCGGAGAGAGCAGTTTCTTCCACAGTATGCACACGTTCATCTTTGCCCGGTTTCCCCTTTTGAAAAGCATTGCCTTGCAAAATGGTTCTGTCCTTTACACTTGTTGCACACTTTCCCATATGCTGAGCATCGTTTAGGTGCATGTCGAGTGCCACATATTTTACAGTTAAAAGTCTGTGTTTCCTTGTGGAATTTAACCTGCCAAGTTCTTCGTTTATGTGGCTCAGTAGATACTGTGGCGACTGCTACACTGTCTTTTTAAGCTCCCCTTACACCATTGCTGAAAGTTGTTGCATGCTAGAGGGCTAATTCACTTGCATGGTATATCTTCACAGCCCCATATAAGATAAGTCTCTCTCAGCAACCTCTCTCTCACTTTCTTGTCATCAATGCCAAACACAAGCTGATCACTAATCATTGAATCTTATAACACTCTGAATTTGCATGTCTCTCAGAAAAGCACCAAAGCCTTTACCAGGCTGTTGCATTCATTCAAAAGTTTCATTCTTCTTTGGTAAACAGTGTTTATAACTGGGGTTGGATGAAGTGAGACACCTGAGGGTAGACTTCAGTTCCTGGTTCAAGCACATGGCCTGTCCATTTGACTGTGTGTGATAACCGGATGTTAATATAAGCTTGGCATTAAGGGCAGAACAGAACTGTTTTCATACCTGGGAAGTGAACTAGGGAGCACAATCAGGGAGAATTTCCTGTGGGATGCCTTGTAAACAGAAGATGTGTTTGACCAGGAGCTCAGCAGTCTGGAAAGCAGATGGACGCTTTATGAGGGCTACAAAATGACAGGCTTTGGAGAAACGATCAAGAATAGTAAAAATTGGGGTCATATATTGTGAGGTTGGGAGGCTGGTGATGAAGTTGACAGCAATATGTATAGCAGGGCAATTTGGATTTGAACAGTGGTTGTAGAAGACCTGCTGGATATCTGTGAATATTCTCACTCATCCAGGTCATGGTCAAGCTTGGAAAGTTCAGTTTCCATTTGGATGTCATATTTACCCTCTGTCATACTACATGGTGCTGGAGTCTCTGAAAAACTTTAACCAGCACTCCCTGTACACTTCAAACCTGGCAACACCCTGAGACAAAAGCTGGTTCATTCCAAAGACACAACATCCAGGAACAAGACTGAAAGTGTGGTTTATGCTGTTCAGTGTAGAGAGAGTGCACAGACCTGTACATTGGAGGACCAAACAACTCCTGCACTGACACATGGGTCAACACAGGAGGGCTACCCCCTCAGGACAGAACCCAGCTGTCCACCTACACTTGAAGGCTAAAGAATACCCGTTTGAGGACAACAACTTCTATATTCTAGCCAAGGTAGACAGATGGTTTTAGAGGGGGGGTCAAACAAGCCATCTTTTTTAGCCTAGAAAAAAATCCATCCTTTAAGAGGAGGTGGTCTCAGAGATAACTTGTCACCCACATACAAAGCACTTTTAGGAACTCTATCCAAAAGGTTCAACTCACACCTGCCCTCACATGACTCCCATTTTAAAGAAGCATGTGAACAAAACCACTCTGATGATGGAGTTCACAACCCATCCAAACTCCCTTTATGACCATCAACGCCCCCAGGTGACCTCAATTGGCCATTATGTTGGAGGCATCATAGCCCCCTTTTGTTTCTTTTCTACCCCCCTGCTCCCTCTTTGGTCACACCTGCAGTATATTTATCTCAGTGCTTTCCAGCTTCAATAAGAACTGAAGAAGCCTCTTGAATGAGAGGTGAAACATCTTCTAGAAAACTTCACTTCCAGTTGTCTAAACTGAACTTTCCAAGCAGGACCTGTTGGAGGTTGTTGTGGGGGTTTATGGTGAGCACAAATGGAACAGGCATTAACATACTCTTTCACATCCCTATGAATAGATGGCCACAAATAGAGTCTTGAAATGAATTCTGTAATCCAACTCATAACAGGATAGGTGGATTGATTGAAAGTGTGAAACCAATGGATCAGATAGGAAGGGACTGAGGTCTTGTCTTGAGAGTGCATCTGGTTTTGTTAAGGTTCATGGGATTCACACTTCTCGGCTTCCACTAATAGTCTGTTTCCCAGGAGCCTTTGAAGAACCAGACAGACATGGCAATGAAATTTATGAGGGAGACATCCAGGTAAACAAAATGAAGATGATGATCTACAAGAGCATCACTGACACATGCTTGGAATACAGCATGAGCATTAGAGTCTGAATGGCATTACTGGGTACTCTAACTGACAGATGGGTGTCTTGAAGGCTCTCTTCTAGTCGTCTCCCAGGGGGAATCTGACCTGATATGCATCCCATAGATTCAGTTTTGTAAAGATGGTGGATTCTTGGACTGGTTGGAAAGGAACTCGTGAACTGGAGAGAGTAAAATAGGGTGAGCATTAAAAAAAATGGGGCCCGAGTAGGTTACCAGAATTAACCTTGCTGCTTGAGGAGTTTTTTTATTAACACTCTGGCAAGGAAGTGCTTACAGTTAGTGATGATATGCTCAAATCAGTCAGCTCATCACTGCTTCAACCTTTATGAAGCAGAAGTGTCACTGAGAAGTGTATCAAGCAGCACCCCAGTCACATTACTGCTGCGAGTGAGGCGCCATTATGTCACAATTCGTGTTGAGCTTCACAATAAATTTAAATAATCTGGCCATTTCAATACTACTGGAATATTTAAATTGCACCAGAATCACGGCTCAAAGTGCAGGTTTTCCAATTCCCACTTTTGTTCAAAGGCAGGGAAATAACATTTATATTTAGGTCCAGTTTAGAATTATTTCAGAATAGTTTGCTAGATGCACATGCATCTAAAATAGACAGAAACACAGATTACTGACTCACACAGACACACCAATACCCACCACAGTCATCCACTGATCAGTTTATAACACATATTTATTCACAAAGGACATCTAAACAATTAGTCTCCAGATTATATCTTAGATTAGGTTAGTTTAAAAGAAAAATAAGTAAATAAAAGATTATTTTACTTTAGTTTATACATGAAGAAAAACCTTGTTTTATGTTGCAGTAAAATGTGCGTAACTGGGTGAGTAAAGTGATGAAGGGACATGGGGGGAGAGTCAGAACCATAGATAAACTGCTGCATTATTTAGTTGTTAATGCTTCTCCTTTAAATTGATTATCTTTATCAGTCACAACCACAGAAAGAATGTGGAGAACCCGTAGTAACTACCCAACAGCAGAGTTGGTTCGAGTCATTTTAACTATCAGAACTATCTCAAGGATGATTTATCAATTTATTTATTTAGATGTAGATTCAGCCGACTCTAATATTGCTGTACATAGAGGTGACATATGTGCTAATTTATATAAATTAACAAAAAAAAATATACAGATGAAAAAGTATGCAATAGAGGAAGGAGGCAAGTTTTCATCTCACAATCCTTGAGGTCCAAGGCATACGTGTTAGTCAGCCAAATAACTGTACAAATAACTGAGAAACCAGGACCTATTATAATTTGAAGGCATAGTGACAGGACCACACCATCACATAGCAGTCATGCATCAGAAGGGATGCTGATCATGTTGCAGTTTCACAGGTAATGTAACGGGGATGTACTGAGGACCCAAATGCGAGACAGACAAGAAGAGAAAAGTTTAACAGTTTATTTAAAGGGATTTTTGGAACAGGAGTGACAGCGGGGACCGACCACAGCATCTGGTTCATTTGTAGGGAGATTGTAAATGTGAATGTCCAGCACTGAACCGTGGAAAATTTATCTGATAAGGAGATGACTGACCTCAGAGGTTTTTGTAGGATTGCCCAGAGGAACTGATGGAGAACCAGGTTGTGGAAGTCGTGGCCATCTGACGAGAAAGCCGAACTCAACAGGTGAGTAGAACGATCTGTTGGGATCCGGAGTCTGTCTACCACCTTTTCTCCAGCAGAGCTCGCCGTGGGTCTCCTGGGCTGGAGCCCTCAACGCACCTGATGATCGTCAGCTCATCAGGAAATCCCCCTACATAAGCAGCAGTCAGACCTTGCTTCTACGCCGCAGTGTTGACCTCGTTTGGTTAGCAACCTAAGCCTCTG
>JAUZNJ010030713.1:0-14626 GCA_034780135.1 Jordanella pulchra
TCTGTCTGTCTGTCTGTCTGTCTGTCTGTCTGTCTGTCTGTCTGTCTGTCTGTCTGTCTGTCTGTCTGTCTGTTTATTTATTTATTTATTTATTTATTATCCAATGAAGTTTCAGAATCTTAATCTGAGATTGATCATAATTTGTAAGTGGAAAACCATATTTAATAGAATAAAGGTTTAATAACAACATTGTGTTTACAGAATAAATTGTAAAGTTACTCAGATAAAAGACTTTTAGTTGATTGAATTTGATCACATATTGGTGAGCTGAATTTAGAAAAAATAATAGGTGTCTGAAAAGCAGGTGAAGACCAAGAGGAGAACTTCAAAGGTGGCATAAGGTCCAATAGGAGCTCAGATAGTGATATTGTCTAGAACCTGCTTCTCATAGCCCCAGACCAGAATTGAGGTCAGCCCCCTTGGTTGTTGTCATTTAGACTAGACAGATTCGACTTGTTTGAAGCAAAGATGGCTGCTGGTGCTTTGATCTTCTAATTATCAGAGGATGTTATTTGGTCAGAGCCTGGATCCTGAAAGTCACTTTGAGTAAAATTCAGCAATTTACAGGTGAGTCATGTGAGATTAATCTTCTTTTTTAGCTTCTGATGCTGTTTGCCAGAAAAAACATGACCTGCAAAGAAAGTATATAAAATTATTAATTCAAAAATGTTGTGTTTCTGTTGTTCATTCTTATGTATTTTAGTCAGATAACAATAAATAAAAGTCCCTTGAGGCCACCTTTCCCCCTCCGTCAGACATGATGACCCAACTTCTATGTTGATAAGTCAGGATGGACGATTAAAACGATTTAGTTCTTCCGTCTCTAAAATTATTTAGGTCTAAGATAGAAAATGCTAAAAACAGTAAAACCTTTAATGTCAAAATCCTGTGGAGTGACGAGGTCAGTCACGCCCTAAACATTTAAATCTAAACCCCAGTCTGTCAGAACGGTTAGTGATTGTATCTCCAAGTTGTTATCACTTCCTATTCATCATTCCATCTTTTACTAATTAAAAAAAGGAAAAAAACGTATCAATTTTCTACAAAAATCTAAATTTAAATCCAATCCACAAATGAAATATTGACACGTTTTACTCAAAGGTTTTGAGAGTAGCTTTGCTTTATTTCTCAGATTTTTACCATAAGTGAAAAAGATACGATCTGTAAAATGTAATTTGAAAAGAATGCAACTCATAAACCCAGTCTTAAAAAAAGACCTAAAAAAAATAAGAAAGCTACTCTGAAACCTTTTCAGATTAATACATTTTACAAAATTACATCTCTGGATTGCCTTTTTTCAGTTTTCTATTTACAAACTGTTTTTTTATGTATATTTATTACACCTGCTGTTTTCATAAATTTCCTTTTAAAAAAAGTTTTTTTTCCTGCAATAATAATGAAACAAATTAAACAACTTTTTTAATACGAAAACAATAACCTTTCATAAATAACACAGCCATAATACAGTCCAGAATAACATTATAAATTTTATTGCAAGGAAAAATAGTTTTATACCATATCAGCAAATGATGCTTGATGATTGGAAGAGCAGCGATTAGATGGACGGACGGATGATTAAACTAAACACATGGATCTGATGTGAACATGTCTCACTCAAACTCACTGCATTAGTCAGAATGTCGTATTAAGGCCTTTCTTCCTCATCTGTGCATCGTTAGATTCCACTCTCAGTTCTGAAGTGTCTGAATTTTCCAGCTAAGTGGATTAAGAGAAAGGTACTCAGTGTTCCCATTATTCATCAGAGCGAGCTCTTGTGTTTCCTACTTACTTCATTAGCCGTCTCTTGATTCTACTGGAGTGCTGCTGAACAGCTCCCAGCGCTTCGGATTCTCATTCACATGTTCTTGTCTCCCTCTGCAGGGCATCAGCTTCCTCACATCCTCCAGCCGCTCCTCTTAGTGGTATTTTAAAAAGCAAACACCAGCATTGTGCATTTAGTATGAAACTGCATCTTACTTTCTGGTATCTGCGTTTCCCAGACATAATTTTATTGCATAAAAGAAAAGATAAACACAGGATTGCTAATGGTTGTGTTTGGATTTGGGTTTTTCTTTCCACGGTTAGTAATGAAGCTGTAATGTGTCTGGAAACTGATGATCAGTTTTCAGAGCCAAAAAACTGAAGAGTTCCTGTGTGTTCATTTTTTGTTCATGATGTGATTCTTTTTTATTTTTATAAATTACACAAAGGCGAGCTGAATGAAATGCCACGGTCATCACTCCTTTCGTTCTTGTCCGATTTCACGCAGCTAATTTGTGTGCACTCCAAACCCATTACACCACCGTGCCGCTGAAAGGCCGCATGAGTCATCGAGGCATATCTGTACGAGCGGCGCTGGCGACACCCACATGGTGCTTTTTACCCAACGATGTCATAACCGGAGACATCCTGAACACAGGGTTCATTCACAGAGCCCTCTTTCTGACATGGGACAGAGCACCAAACAAGGCGTTACCCCGGCAACCGCACCCTCTGGCCATGTGAGGTCTCCTCTCCGATGTTTGGAGGGACAGACCTGAGCGCCGTCTGTGTACAGTTCACAACCATGTGTGTCCATGTCAACAGCACACAACATTTGCAAGTTAAAGATTTGATTATTACCATGTTGCATGAATTATAAACAAACAGATTGGGTCTCCCATGAGTGCATCTGCTGGTGTCTAGGAGCGGGAGGAAAGTGAGTCACCGTCGGCTCCAATAATTTTCCTGTTAATGTGAACCTCAGAGAGAAAAGAGGCACCTTTCAGCAGTCCTTGCTGTAAGTAAAAGAGATGTGTTTATTTATTCTTTAAATGCTAGGATACAAGCTGCACACCTATGTTTGAGAATAATTTGTTAAAAAGACAAAAGTTTGATGGTAAGCCTGCAATCTAAATATTCCAAGCAAAGTATAAACATCGTACTGGTCGTCTTACGCCTCATCCAGGACCGGGTCGCGGGGAGCGGAAGTCTCAGCAGAGACTCCCAGACTTCCCTCTCCGCAGACCCCTCCTCCAGCTCTGCTGGGGGAAGCCTGAGGCGCTCCAAGGCCAACTGAGAGACATAGACCTTCCATGGTGTCCTGGGTCATCCTCCGGGCCTCCCCCCGGTGGGACATGCCTGGAACACCTCCTGAGGGGGGCGTTCGAAAAAGATGTCCGGGGGACAGGGTCTGGGACCCGTTCTTTCAGTCGTGATACAGATTAAATGGCCATAGGTGAGGGTAGGAACGCTGACTGAAACCGCTTTTTTTAGCTTTCCCTTTACCACAACAAATCGGTGCAATGTATGGATTATAGCAGCAACCACACCGATTCTGCATAGAGGTCTTCCACTCCTTTCTCCCCTCACTCCTGAACAGGGCAGATGAGGCAAAGAGCGGCCAAATAGGCCCAATGACAACAAAAACATCGAGGCAAATGATGTTGCCCAGTACAGCAGAGCTGGGACTCCATCCTGGAGCCAGCGCTGGAGGTGGGGTTCCTCGGCTAGCGCCTGATCAGAAGGAGTGATGCAAGTCATCCCAGCATCTGCAGGGGGAACCATAAGGGACCAGTGCGGAGAGGATTGAGGGGCAGTCAGAGGTAGAGGCCTCAGCAATAGGTGACCATAGGTGGCTACAAACATAAACTGGCTATAAACATTTAACTCTAAGTCATAGACAGGCTACCAAACCAGGATGTATGCTGCCCTTTGTCCAGTGACTGCCAGAGATAGACCTGCATGCAAATTGATAGTTCTGGCAGAAAATAAACAAAAAGCATCACCATAAACAAAACAAAACAAAAACTGGGACGAGTTTTCAGAGTCATTTTGATGTGATCCCTGAGATATACGGATGGTTTCAGAAACATAAATGTCAAGGTCCCATTAAATCAAAAGCTTTAATATTTGTGTATTCAGTCACTTAATTCTATATTTATTCATCTGTCACAGTTTAGATATTGAATATACCATTAAATGATAAAATACACAATGAAATAATGAAATGCCCCATCAAATAATTTAAAACATATTTAAAATGAATAATCACATCATTTGATATAATAAACAAAAATATTTTAAAATAAATGCTACTTCTTGACTCTATATAGAATAGATTTAGGTAAATTAATTACATATATTTTTAGGTGGTTGTGAGTCGGTGATATTTTTAGTTTGGGGTCTTAGGATGAAATGTTTGGGACCCCCAGCATACTCTCCATGTGTTGCATAATGTTTATGTTGCAAAACTCAGGTTAAAAAGTGAAAGCAATGATGGTTTTAGCTGTAAAAGACATGTATGGATGTTGATTAGAAATCTGCTCTCTTTGTATCAAAGCCTCAAACCTCTCAGGTCTTTTGGCTCAGATATACTCTGAATACACAGAATCACTGCAAAACATCAGCTTTCAGCTCTTATGTTACATTTGTCTGGAATAAGCTTCAATGTCTGACGAAAAGCTGAGTTAAAAATAAAATAAACCTATTTGTTTAGAGCAGACTTTGATCTATTAAACTGTTATGTGGTAATCTTCCTTTATATATCACATGTGCCCCTTTAATGTCCACCTTTAACTTTTTTTTACACATTTTTATACCTTTGTTTCGTTTTTTTCTTGTTTTATTGCCCTTCTTGTTTGTAACTTTGTTCTTTTTTATTGTTTTATGTTTTAAATCAGTTGTTCCCAAACTTTTCCGTCTGTAACTCTAAAAATAGAAAGTAAACACTGATGACCCTGTAAAATTACAGTTACTTTACATTATGTTTATTTATACATAAAGTGAAGTAATTATGTCAGTTATTAAATAAAATATATGAACAATAACATTTAATTGTTGACTTTAGAATTTAAGATATATTTCATATTATTTCATGGGACATTTATTAATCTTTACTGTCTATTTAAGGTTTGAATCATTCCGTGTTCCTCTGGGATTACATCCCATTGACATTGAGGGTGATATTTATTGTTAATGTTTTCTTCATTTAGTAATAAAGTTTCTTTTAGCTTAAACTTTTAACTGTCACGACATCTTGTGTGAACGACTCACAGATGTGATGCTTCCAACTTTGCAGCCTCATTATAGCACAATAAGGCTGTCAGCCATTAAAACTGTTTTATATGGCAGGGTCGAGGATCCAAAGGGTTAGAGAGCAGAAGCTGATTTAAATGATGCTTTTTCTTGTGTTTTTTAGTGACTTCCATAGGGTCAGTTAACAGGTCAAATTTAAGGTTTAATAACACCTGTCATTTATCATTTTTATCATATAAATGGAGCAATCTCAAAAATCTGCAGCACATATTGGGGATCGGTCGACTGATGTTGAAATAATCAGCATCAAAATGACCCGAATCAATCGATTATTATTCTAAAAATGTGTTTTTATTGAAGACTCAGTTCAGCTGCAGTGCTTAATGTAACTGATGTGATGTTGGAGCCTGTTTGATGATGATAAAGGTTTATTTATTGCGCAATATTGGCGTGACTTTCCTCTTTTACTTAAAATCTATTAGAAATGCACTTCAGTTATTAAAACAATAACAAATTCTAGAAAAAAACAGGGATTACATCTTAGCATACAAAAATACTATAAGAGAGATTTTAAAAAGTCAAAAAGACTCAAACTAAACACAAAGAGACATCTACAAAAAAAAAAAACGGATATAATACAGCATTAATAATCCATCAGTTAGTAAAGGTTTCAAAACAGTGAAATAAAAAAAAAACATAAGAAAACTATCATGGATCAACGATTATTGAGATAATTAAAAACATACATGTGACTGAACTCTGTTAGAGATAAACAATATAAAAGCAGGAATATTCAGCTTCTATTTCAGACTCTGGCAACAATGGTTTAAAAAACATGTATTTACAGAACAGGGGGAACAATTTCATACAGATTACATTCATTTAAAGTCAAATGCATTTGTGCTCCGCTGGCTCAATGAGAAACATTAAATATCAAATTTGAGATGTATTAATATTACATTCTGCTATGACCATCCTCAATACAGAACATATCGAAGATCCCGTCTTATATTTCACTTTGGAGTGTTTGCTTTACTTTCATCCTCTGTTACAGTAACATAACTCACACTTCTCATCGCGTTCACCCAGTCGAATAAGATGCTCCTAAAACAAAAGAAGCCGTCTCATAACGACAAGCTGTATTAACACATAAGTGAGTCTTGATACACCCCCCCACCCCTCCAAACAAATGACGGTGCTGCTTGCAGACTGTTAGCACGCTACTCTGGAATCTGCATTTGCATATGCAGCTTTTAGCATAAGGACATTACTGCACAGAAAATCAACGATACGCAGAACAATATACAGAGTTTATGCTTTGGATGCATTTCTTTACACTTTGGACAAAACCAGAGGTGATTGTTAAAAGAAACGTGTTTTGAGAAATATACAAGATGAGCATTATTATTTGAATTAAGAGAAAAATGTCAAGACTAGAGTGCAGCATGTGCATATCAAGGTCCGAAAAGTGCCACAATAAAAACAATGTGAAATGTGTACATAATCAACTACAGTTAAAAGAAAATTAAATATCTGATACATAAAATGTGAACTATGAAAATAACTCAATTCTGTATGGATTATATTTTAAGTTCAAAGGATCTGAAATTATTTATGATGCATCTTTATTTACGTATTTTTATTTTTTTTGTTGCTGGTTTGCAGCTGAGTTGCAGATGTTAGATCTGTTAAAAAGGGAATCCCAAATATTTTTCATCATTTGACCCCAAAAAACAATGACTGGCAGATAAACAACTCCCTATAAATACATATAAACCCTTCACTCAATATTTATCTATAAATATAAACTAAAGTGTTTATATCATTTTTAAATAGACTATGATTCTTTTTATAATGTCTTATGATTTAATTCATCATTTCATAGGGCATTTAATAATTTAATGATATATATAACACTTCAAAGGCTAATCTAAAAACAAATAAAAATCTTGTAAAATAGGTTATCTAAGTTTTTTCCCCCCTTAAAATATGAAAGATATTATGCACTAAAAAAATAAATAGCATAATCATTAGTTACCTGCTCAGTTCATGTAAAAAATCGCTTAGTTTTGTTTGAATTTTTGCAGTGCAATTCATTTTGATGGTAAATACTTTAATGATGTACTTATTTAACTTTATTTAAAATGGCTACATTAAAAAGTTATTAATAGTTATTAATTTAGTTTAGCAATTATAATTATAGGTATTGATATTCAACATATTTTATTGTATTGCGGCACTTTTGACCCTTGATATGTACAAGGATACATTTAATATTGCATCATTACATGTTACTGTGATGAATACACAGCAAAAAATAAAACATCATTTTTTTCTGAAATTAGAGTATTTACGACATTTAGTCAATAATAAGATCATTTGCTTTTAAAATTAAAAAAAAAATCCTAATCTTATTTTAAGGGCATGAAATCAAATTATCTTATTTTGAGGGTAAAAATACTCATTTACCTCAAATTAAGGACAAATATATTTATTTTTTAGAATTATTTACTTATTTCTAGATATTATCTTGCAGTGTACACCATAAAAACAAGGTGCAGACTATTAATTTCCCTCTGATGACTTAAATGATGTAAGAAGTAACAACAACAAGCAACCACTATTTCAAAATAGTGCATAAGAGGCAGTGTCACAACAGTTCATATATGTCTGTGTGTGTTTTTCTTCTAGCAGAAAACTGCACCTAAAATGAGATGATCAGCATAAAAGCTTTGGACAGTTTTCAAACGGTTAGACAAACATTCTGTGCAAGAAAACCTCAAAATATAATAAGCCAAAAGAGAATGCATACACGAAAACATTGATTTGTGCTTCGTTTGTGGTACAGCATTAACCTGCAAGAGATTTTTTTTTGGAAACAGCTGCAGCTACAAAGCAGATCATTGCTATAAAGGCAGGAGGTGCGGGTTTATTGCTTGAACGGAGCTGATAAGGCTATTTGAGGACTTTCTTCCCTTTTCTTCACGGTTTCTGAGGTTAAACTTGTAAAGGTTTTTATCAAAATAAGGTGCATGTCCCTGTTTTCTCAGACATCCTGCTGGTTGCACATCTTTTTGGTAAAATTAACTCCTCTGTTTACAAAGTGTTTATTGCAGGAAGTCATTTAAAGCAAAAACAGCAACCAGGAGCTGATGTTTCAGTCTCCATGTTACAAGAAAACAACGGCCAGAAGATGTGACTGTAGAAAGGAGTTCCACCTTGCTGGCGATTGGATGATTGCATCGATGCATATCTGTCTGCAGGCAGCACAGGAAGGGGAAAAGGCTGCTGCTTCCTGCTTTGCTCTGTCGTCTATGTCTGACCTCTGGCCTGAACCCCCGTCAGATCCTTTCTGATGATTTCATTCACTGCAAAGCAAATAAAGTGAGAGATATCAGACAGGATAATTTTCTTTGGTAATTATTTCCAAAACTAAAAAGACAAAATAAAGACGTAAAATGATTTCAGGCTTGAACTATGTGTTCAGATGAGTCTGAAGCTCTAGTTTAATAGAAACATAAAGCCGTATTAATGTTGAGGAACCTGTGAAGGTGAGCAACGTTTGCTCTGCTAATCCAGAGCGCTTCTCTTCACACATGAACGCAAGAGGAAGGGGGTTTGAAACGGAAACTTTTAAAGAGTCGCAGCTCTAAAAATAGGAGCACAACATGTGTGTGGGGGGTGGAGGGTAAGGGTGAGATTGATTGATCTTGTGTGCGGTACCTGCCAACAAACAACTCTCATGCCTTTTTTTCGGTGTCTGGAGGGATTGCTTTGTGATGTTTTGTTTTTCTGGTAAAATAACCCACACCTTCCACAAAATACTGTAAAGCAAACAGGAAAGGGGAACAACCTGTGACACACTGCTCTTCCTTCCTCAGCCGGTTTGTCTGCTCAGGTAGCTCTGGATTGGCCCAAAAAAAAAAAAAAAAAAAAAAGAAGAATGCCAACAATGCCTGACATGTAGTATTTCCAGATACGCCGCACCGTCTGCGCCCATCTGTAGCGCCTTAAAGCCATCTGTGTTTGCAGACAGTTTCAGGCTGGTGCCATTGCTCCCGCTTTACCTCGGAAACTCATTAGGAGAAGAGTAATGTAAGCATTTTAAAACAGGCCAAAAAGGTTTTTTGGCAGGAACTAGAGCTCCTGTAAAGCACATCCTGGTCTTGTAACCATAGAGATGAGCAACATTTAAATGTAAACAGCAATTCCCACACTGAAATGAAATATATCACCATGTAGATTTCACACATGCTTAACTAAAAATGAATTATAGATGGAAACAATATATGAGGAAAACTTACATTTTTAAAAAGTAAGATATCAAATTCCTCCTCACTTGATATGTTGATCTTTAAATATACGGCATTTAATGTTACACATTTTCACTAACTGTAATCTACTTGCATTCTTGTGAGTTATGATCATGTTAACATCCCACCTTATTAGCTAATAATTACTGAATGTTTTATTAAGAAATCAAGATTGTTTGATCCCAAGATGGTTTTCACAATCATTGTGAAGTAATCCCCGAGAAATATGGACGGCCAAATTAGAAAAAAAAAAACATAAATGTGGATGTCTCATTAAATACATAAACGTACCATGAAATAATAGAAGTAACTTTTAGATTTATATGTAAAAATACTAAATAATAAATAGAGTGATGTAGTTATATGTGTTTCAGCAGGAACCCCGGAGTTGAAGGACAGCTACAGTTTGATAAACAACTACCTCAAAGGCAGATAGATGTAACCTTTTATTCTCATGAGGACATTTTTGATAAGCCCTGTCAACAAACTAAAGTATTTAAGGAGTCACTTTGGAGTGATATTTGTTCCAATATTAGTTAAAGCAAAAAACACGCATCAAGAGAGGAAATTAACCTCAAAACTGGAACAAAAAAACCCTAAATAAAATTAAGAAACGTTTTAAGACTAATTTATAACGTGCTTTTTCAAAATCTTTTTTTTTATTTCTTGAAATATTTGGAGCAGTACAAATGTTACTCTTTTCAAATCCTGATTTACAGATTTCTAATCTTCTGGGTGGTCTCTGTACGGACCAATAGAAATGCTGTTGCTAACCTCCGTGCAGAGCTGACACATTTCCATTGGACCGTTCACAGACCAAAAGGGTCGTCGTTCCACCCAGAAGTGCACAAGGTGAAATCTGTAAAACAGGATTTAAAAAGAATACAATTCATAAAACTCATTTCTCCATCCAATTTTGAAAAGTTCAAATTAGGGGAAAGACAAATATAGGTTTGTATAAAATATAAGAAAATGTCTGCGGAATAAAATTGGGAAAATAGAATATGAAAAAACAACAAACTAAAATAAAAAAGTAAAATTATTGAACTTTTAGATAAACATTAAATTAATCTAAAAAAATGTTTACAGAGTAATTTAATTTAGTAATGTTTTATTATCTAAAAGTTTTCTTCACGTTTCCTTTTTTGAAACGTTTTCTTTGCTTTTAATATTATTGGAACACATTTCTCTCTATATAACACAAGTTAGATACTTGAACCATTAAATATATTAAATGTTTATGCTTAGCTGGAAAGCTGAATCATTGCTTCGGTCTGTGGTTGCATTGTCACTGGTATTTAACCTGCATATAAGAAAAGTTACCACCAAAAGCAAGAAATGCAAACATTAACGTTATAGTTCCTATTTTCACTTCCTTTATGAGTTGTGTGCTTATAGCTTCTTATGCAACAGATAAATATTTATTCCGCCCCCCCAACATATTGTGAATTTGGTAAAAGCAGAGATATGTTATTTCTTAAAGTTCAAAGTGATGAGGGTTAAACAGTGACTCATCTCACACACTCCTTTCCCGTTATTTAGACACACGGTGTGTTAAAGTCCTCTATTAAAAGAATTATGTTGCATATTGAGGAGGCAAAGTGTGCAACCATTAAAACTGACACAAATCATAATCGATCCTTCACTGGGTGCACTGAAGCTGCGCAGTTGGCTAAATAAAACACTATAAGAAACATCTTTTAAACCTTGTAAAATTCAAGGCTAACAACTTTCATCCTACCTTTAACAGGAAACATGTTTCAAACTCTAAATGAGCCACATGGCATCAAGTAATTCACCGATTGAGTATATTTGATCATTTAAATAAAAATACATGAAAGGTTTTAGGAAGTTTTTTAATCAAATGATGCAGTGACACTAAATCGAAGATTAGTTGATGAGACAGAATAGGTGGAATCACACTATTAGCGACAAGTATGTTCAAAGAATGTGAACAGCTTTATTATTCCAACTGCATTCAAGTCTCTAGTCTTTGAGAAACAACTCCAAGGCAAGCCTGTTGACCTGAGTTAGAGTCTGAGTCTCTAATGAAGGACTGGTAACAGTCATTGCATCTCTAACTCTGCATCAATATAGGTTAGAAATGCAAATATTATTTGTCCTTGTGATCTTTTTATTTGTTTTTACACTGCAATATAATGTGTAGTAAATTTAGGAATGACATCAAGTTTGATTTCTTATCATTTCACAGGATACAGGAATCAGTACGAAAAGCTTTTTTTATGAAGTCAGAACACTGATAAAAGAGCATGCATGTAATAAATACTTATATGAGCAGTTTTATTCAAAGCACAGTCATGTAAAATACTCTCCAAGCAGCCTTTGCACTTTCTATGCTTGCAGATTTAAGACTGTTAGGCCTCTAACATGTCACATGAGAGCATGCTCCTTCTCTGCGCTAATGGCTGCCTTCCATGCGCTTATAACCTTTCTTCTACTCATGTGTGAACCTTTTTCTGTGGCTTCATGTCACCTTATGTTACTTTGAGGGGGTGAAACAACCTCAGAAAGTAAACTGCCTTGTTTGGCTGTTTTCAGCAAATCACACCTCTTGAGAAAGTTTTGTTTTCTTTCTCGCTGCAGCTAATGTTAGCAAAGCATCTACAGGTTAATCGCTATTCTCTTAAAAGAGTTAAAAAATGTTTATTGAAGTTCTCAATGGATAACTTAGTTAAACACAGTCATGGATGTGCTCTGACAGCAGCAGCAATTCGCTCTAAAATCATGATTTGATGTTAACTTTGGACTTTCCTTTGTGCTAAGCTAACGTTAGCTTCACTGTTTATATTAAGGAAAGTGAGGCTTGAATGAACATTGGTTCTTATTTGAACACATTAACAATATTAGTTAAAATAATCTTAAAAGTTCACCTTTCCTTTATACAGTATTGTGTTTATAAAGTTGTCTGTTGATGAAAGCGAAGGCTGTTGCATATGAAGTCAGAATTCAACTCTTAAAAGTATTTTTTGAAAAACAGAAAAAAAATGAAAATATTTGATGTAAAACTTTAACAAAACACTTTTTGTTCATTTTTTTCGATTTAGATCAAATATATTCCGAAGGAACATAATTCTTAACAAATATGCTGCTAAATTGCTTAAATATGCCCGTTTTCATGACAACAGAGAGAAAAAAGGGAAGCGTTAGCGGCTCGCAGTGATGGTCTGCAGCCAGACACTCTTGGATTTTGCTGGTCTTTATTCACACCTGCAAAAATAGTCTAGACCAAGGGGTGTGGGGGGGCAAACTCTAAAGAGGACTGAACGTGGCAGAACGTATGAATCAGCCTTAAACTTAGTTCACCATATCCGCCATGAGCTGTACAAGGCTTTTGTTTATTTGTTTTTAGAGAGCTGGTCCAACCAACTGTTAACTTGAAACACCAATTCTAATAATTGCTCTTATTTCTATTCATCATTGGTTGGATACTGATTACTCACAGCTACTTAAAATAAACAAAGCACCAAATAAAGACAGAAATCCCATTTTAAAATATAAACAAGGTGCCATTCATTGGGTTAATATTAGTATTGCTGTCCTCCAGCATCTCTACAGTTTGCTGATCTTTTCAGCACAGAGCAGACTTTATACCACAGGCAGCCTCTGAGAATCTCAGGGACTGCATGGATGGCCAAACTGAGCGCTCTGCTGTCATCACAACATCAGCATCCCTGTTTATTTTAGTGCACCGTGGAATTCCCTCTGACACCCAACGCCTTAAAGCAACTTTCATCTTCACAGCGGTGCCACTGGATTTTTCCCTGAGTGTTAAACAAGCTTCGAGAAGCAGCAGGAGCACCGCAGCTGGGCAGCATACAGTGGCGCTTTACTGATCCCAATGAACAGCTGGCACGGACTGACCGTTTGAGGGAAGCCAGGGGAATGCTGGTCGGTTCAATAAGCAAGTGTCTCACTCCAGAGTCCTGAACCAAAGAGCTGTTTACAAACCGAGGTCGGTAAGAGAGGGACACCCTGGACAGAAGCTGACTCAGTTGCTGCCCACGGCCTGGCACAAGCCGGGAGTGTCTGCTGGAGTGTTAGTATGTGTGGCAGATTCATAGGTCAAGTATGACTCGATCAACCTGAGAAAGCTTTACTCAGTGTGAAGGTGGCGCAATACTAAAACCAAAGGGAGAGAGTTGACTACAAACAATAAAAACCACAGATCTGTGGTCAGCGTTTAAAGGACAGGTTTTAGAGTGAAAGTTACTAAAAATGCACCAGGGATGTAAGCAAATAACCGACTTACAATAACTTTTGATTAATGGTTTAATTAGACTGAAATTTTTTTCAATTTGTCATCCTCTTAAAATTAATTTCTTTCAATATTGTAATGTTACCTCCACCCACTTGAGGGCGCTGCTGTTCATTCTAAAGCAGAGCCTCACTGGTATTTGCAATACAAGTAATGCCAGAGCTGAGGCATGCTAGAACAGAAACATTATTGGACTTAGAGTAGTGCTGCAACTAATCGACTAATCTGTCGATTATTTCTTCGATTAATCAATTAGCAATCAGAAAACAAAATTTCTTAAAAAAGATTTTTTTACAGAATTTAAAGAAGGCGAAACAAACTTTACCACTTGAGGAATTCCGATTAGAGTATACTGATGGACTAAGAGACTTTTTTCTTAAAAGCAAAATGTTAACATATTTTTTACAATTTTGCTATAATCACTGCTCAAAGTGGATTGCTCTCTCAGCCAAGGACATGTTTCAGAGTCTCTACACTGCAGTTAACGGTTAATTGAATACTAAATTAGTAGAAGACTATTTTTAATAATGGATTAATCAGGATTAATTGTTTCAACCCTAATCTAGAGTCCAGTCTGGGATTATTTACACTGTTTAATGGCATCTAAGGATGCAAAGTGCACAATTTGTGGTTCTGTTTGTAAATATCAATACTCCATAAACCTTTTAACATGTCACCTGAAAAGCACCTTTTTAGCCATGCTGCACGGAGCAGCAGCGCAACTTTTCTGCTGTGTTTAAAAGGCGAAGATGTGATGATAGTGAAGTGGAGGGCATTACGCAAATTGTTCGTGAAATGGTGGTAAAAGAAAGGCTAGTAACTAGCCCAGTAGATTGCTTTTCTAAATTAAAGCCCTTCATTGATCCAAGTTTTAACATTTCTCTGAGAGCAACCAGAACAAAGTCTCTCCCACAGAACTGCTGGATTACGCTAAATAACAGGGAATTATTCAACACATTCTCACTCCCGACTCGTCATATACTGACGCCTGGGCAATGTCCCCTCAGCGTCACATATTGAC
>JAUZNJ010030714.1:0-14626 GCA_034780135.1 Jordanella pulchra
CACAGAGGCAAGGGTCTGTGGTTCTCCGCCTGCAGGTAAAGATAATCTTCCACTCTGGTGTCTTCTTTTAATTCTTATGTGAATGAACCTAACAATAGCTTACTGGATCCAGGAACTGGCAAATAAAGGTCAGTCTACAAAATATGAAACTCGGTCTCAAATCAGGTCTCACATTGGGGTTTTGTTTATAGAAGAACAGCTGTAGAAGAGGAAGGAACCAGCAAACTGAGGAACTTCTATCAGGGGAAAGATTGAAACAATGCAAAACTGCTGGAAAGCAGAAGTTAGTGGCAGAACTGATAACATTAACAACAAATTCACACAAAGGCTTTAGAAACCTTGATGAAATTATGTGCTCCCTTCACATATAAAAACTCCTGGAAGAGCAACAGCAGCTTAAATTACATCGTTTTCCTTTTCAAAATTCATCACTTTTCTAGATCTTAAGTGTTATGATTTTTATGTTGAGATTTGGACAAATTCCATTATAAAAATATAAAATATAAAATATAACTATATCTTCATAACAGCTAATTTTTGTTTGGTCAATCTTCAGATTTGTAACCTAGAAATTTTGCAGACTGTAATAGACAATGTAAAGTCGGACAGACAGAGGTTCACACAGCTGGACAGATGAAAAGGCTGACGGGTGAAGGTATGGCTTAATAGCTGGAGTGATGAATTAACAGTGCAATTGATTGGACAGATAAATCGCTGGACAAACTGATGGGTCACTGGACAGACTGCATAATGTTTGAGTGATGGACAGGTTGAAAGACATTCACATGGGTGGATGAACTGGTAGAAAAGATGAACTAACTGATAGATTAATGTTCAAGGATGAAGGGATGGATGGATGTCCATCTTAAAAAAACAATTTAAAAGTTATTAAGTTAAGACAAGTTATATTCTGCAAACTTTGATTTTTTTTCCTGCAGACAGCGGAAGGAATTAAGTCTTTACAAAAACAATCGGTTTCCTTTTAAGAAAGAGTTTGGAAAATCTTCATCACAATGTACATAGGGAATCTGTATTGAACAGAACATAATTTGGAGTGAACATCACTCTCATTGAGCCTACAGATACATTCTCTGAGGGTATGGAGGACCTACTGGACAAACACTAATGATTTAGAAAAAAGATAAAACAGTCAGCCTATGAAATGTTGGATTTTAAAGGAGAACTGTACAAATGCTAGAACTTCCACAATGTACTGTAGAAGAATACTGTATAGAGCCCTCACTATGTGTCTGAAAGAAAGAAAAGCTTAAGGGTGAAAAATAAACACAACAGTAAAATCAATACATGAAAAATGTAAAAGTTAAATCTGAAATCATATGTTCTTACCTGTAACCTGAAACGTGCATTTTCCTGCTCCAGCCTCATTGATGACGTTGCATGTGTATTCGCCCCAGCCTTCACGATTCAGGCTGCGGATCGTGTACTCCGTCTCATCTTTGTGTGGGTCAAACGCACCGGCATGGAGCAGCCGGTTCGAGAGCAGCCACTCAAACCGCAGCACTCGAGAGGGATGGGCTCGCAGCACTCTGCAGGTCATCACCACTGGCCTACCCAAACCCTGACGGACCTCCATGTGAACGGGCTCCACTGTAGGAGGGTCTAAATGGTAAAGCAAAAAAAAAAATAAGTCAACAACAAAAACATTGAATAAAGGATAGGTATGACTGGGTGGGGGCAAAGAAGACTTTATATCGATTTCTGTTTTTTTTTTGTTTTTTTTTTCCTGTTTTTTTCAGTGGAGTCTGCAATGTTGTGAATCTCTGCAGCTCCTTCAAAGTAAGCCTGGACCTTTAGACTGTGTCTTTAATTTAGGCTCTCCTTGCAGGAGGAAAATGGATGGTTACAACTTGGAAGGATTACACTTTTGCAAATAATTTTCATATGACGTACTATATGAGAAAACAAATGCACTTTCTAAAATTATTTCTGTAGAAAAAAGAAACAAAAAACATAAAGTTTCTGTTACTGTGTGCAAATCTATCATATCAAATCCCCATAAAAAATTCCATTAAAGTTTATGTTGAAACAGTTACATATTCAATGCAATTTGAGATTTCTGAAATGGAAGATACAATGCTGAAGCACATTCAGATACCAGGAAACAGAAAAGGGGGGCAACACGGAGCACATGGTACATAAACTTTAGACCATCTTCACTGGAAAACATTACATTTCAGAAACAGATGAAAATGAAAACAATTGCAGGAGGAGCGGCAGGGCTGCGATAAAATCAATTTGCACAAAAACCAAGAACAATGTTCGAAATAGAAATCATTTTCGCTTGGCAGAAAACTTGTAACAGGATGATGAAGTGCACCTCGGGCTTTGAAAATGGAAAATTAATAACTTATTTGAGTATCTGACAGCCTTCACCTCTTTGCACACAGACAACCTGCTGGTGAATTATTCAACCAGTTGAATGGCCTTGATGAGACCCTGGCTAAGTTTCGGAAAAGTTTTAATATATTTCACGCATACATTCCATCACTTTTATTTTTTATGAGATAATATGTATGGTGAAGAGTGTGTAGATTAACTGTATTTAAGAGCTTGTGTGCGCAAGCAGTGGAACGGTTATGAATAATTCCCCCATTTTAGGCATCTTTACTGTTGACTGGCTCGGATGGAAACTTGACAAAAGTCACGTTGGGGCTCAGTAAACAACAGTGAATGAACACGGAGGATATGCGAGAGAATGACACAGAACCTCTTGATTGCCTGAGATTTGCATAATTTCTGACAGAGTACAGGAGAGATGCCAGCTTTATAAAAGGCTGGGGATGCTATTTTTTCAGAATGTAATCTGTTACAGATCACTGATTACCTGATTGAAACTGTTATCTGCAACATAATCTTCTACATTATTCACAGTCAGTAATATAATCTGTTTACTGAGCCCTCCAAATTTGATAGGATATGCAGCTATGAGCAAACTAGGAAAATGTACAGCATATAATTTGATAACACTATTAATGATATTATTCCTTTCCCTAATCAGAATTATAAAATAGGAAATGCTGCAGCCATTAGTAGTAATTTTATGTTAAATTTGTTTGCTCTGTTTTAGCAACAGTTACCTTTTTTATTTGCACATAAATAAGTTAACCTCACCCCTGGCAGTAGAGAAGGACAGATCCACAAGGCCAGAGAGCTGCACAGGGATATGTGGGCTATGAGCAGTATGCTGAATGCAAAATCACACCCTGATATGCAGTAACAGTGCAGAGTAGGGTTTTACATCCTTGCCCTCAATGCTAATTATCTTTCAAGATGCAACATCCTACAGTTCACTGAGGCGCCGCTGTGATTAATGACACACCATTAGATCATATCATGACTGGCCAAAATGGGAAAAAAATGATAAATCTTAACAGTGGGGGTCAAAGTGAAAGTAAACACATCTTTTGAAGGGTTTGGAGTGAGGATGAAAAAAAAAATGAACACAAAAGCAACACTGGCTTTTTCGCCTCCATATTCGGTTCCAAAGGTGGTAGGTAGAGACATTTGCTTGTATCTCCACCAAGTGTAAGAGCAATCACTTCTTCCTCTTTCAAAAGAATGTTGGCTGGGCTTTTACGGTAAACCAAAGGCTTAGATGTAAAAAAGGGCATCTGGAAGCTTTCTTATCCCATTAATATTGTAGGATTCTGTGTAGAATAACAGATAGCTCCATGGATTGTGTGAACGGCACTGGATCAAATTGAAATAAGTGCATTTCCATTCACTTGGTATGACAAATAGTGAAAAAAGGGTAATGGTTCTTATATAATAAAAAAAAAAACCTTAACTCAAACAAGGGAACAAGCCTCATCTCTCTCCTGTGCATTTCCTGTAAAATACTTGCAAAGGTAACATAAGCAGAACAGAGTAAGAGGGTCTTGTGTTATATTCCCTGAGCAGTGCTCACAGTGTTTAATGTAGCAGCCAATGTGAGCTCAGGGTTGCTGTAATCCACAGGCTGGGGAAAAGCCAGAGTACCTACTGAATATAATCTGTCATCAGTCACTGGTGGATGGTTTGACACTCATGTTAGGGAAAAACACCATTTATGGAGCACGGACCTTTTTTTCTCACAGTTCATATAAACTGACATCTACGGTGGTCTGAATAAAGACATGCACGTACTGCAATATAGAAATGTTGAGTGCACCTGTATTTCCAGAAGGCAGCTTAAACATTTAAAAGGTGGGAGTTTAGATCTTTGCCCTCAACACTAATTAACTTTAAAAAATTTAAAATACTCTTGCTGAACCCTCACAGAAGCCTTGTCTAATTTATCTTGGGAGCACAAAGAGAACTCACGTGGGAAAGCCTGCGAGAAAAGATTGTACTAAAATACAGCAAAATTAAAATGCAAGTTTTTGTAACAAACAACAGAGACCGTAACAAGCTTTTACCAAATTTGCTCACCTTTAATGTTATACAAACCTGGTAAAACTAAAAAAAAATGTTATGGGGGAAATTCAAATGGAGATGAGAAGCTTGTTGCACACCTTGAAATCTCATACTGCATCGAGGTATCTTTTGATCAATAGAAGTCTATCAGTGTGTCAAATCTTCACTTCAAAACAGAAATTCCTTTACCTTGCAAAAACTCCAGTTCTATTAGACGGTGAAACATCTCCTGCTTAGATTGTTTTAGGTGATCCCATGAGATTCCGTTTGGACAAGGTATTTTCTTAAAACCTTTACTTTTTATGTTTATATCATTTTTTTTGGTTATTTTGGTTAAATGTCATGATGCTGCTTTAAATGAAATCCGGTTTTAGCTCCAAACACCTGACGTTTTTAGGTTTATGGGGCTTGCTATCTATACTTTCTATAATTTTATCCACCCTAAACAAAACCAAGATAAAAGATGCAAGCCCACACCTATGATGTCACCACAGCCACGTTTCCCTAAAGATACAGAACAGAAATGTTTCCAACATTCATGACTGTTTTTGTGTAAACTATAGCCTTTAATTATGCTCTGAATACTCAAATGTTTTTTTTACACAAGGTTTTAAGATTTTTTGCCTTTTTCTTTGGAAAAAAAATCTCCCTTTTTCAACCCTACTGAAAAGTTCCTTCAGCTTTACTCTCAATCCATTTACAATTTTCCTTTCCAGTTTACAATTTTATCTTCTCATACATTTTTGGAGAAAACAATGCTGTTGCCTTATAGTTTTCTAATAATTAATGTCAGACTACATTGCGGTATTGTATGTAAGCTATATTAGGTAGTTCTCTGCGTTAATCATTGGTAAAATGCATCATTACATAATATCTTGTGAAACTAATAGCCTCTTTCTGTAAGTGTCTATCTAAACAGTGCCGGCCATACATCTGTAGTGTAGAAAAAGCCAAATCTGCAGGAGCTACTTTCACCTGTCTCTTATGTTATCTTGTCTTTGAGAGTTAGAGACCTTTTCCATGGACCATAAATTAATAACAAACCAGCTGATATTGATTCACTTAACAGCAGTAATTCTTTCAAAATACTGATGGAGTCCACCCTGCTTTTGCCTTTTGAAACCTTTTTTATTAACATTCATTTGTTCATGTGGTCAAACATTTTTGAATGCATTGGCTAATTTCTATTTATTTTTTGTGCGTGTAAATTAAGTGGATTTTTAGTGAACTCTGGTATAGATTAGTGTATGTTTAAATTGTCCCTTTTTAGTTACATTGGCTTGTAACCATGTCATGTGACTATTAAGTTTTTCCGTGTGAAAAATTAGAAAAGAAAATAACATATGAAAACACAACATTTAAGAAATGGCATCTGCAATCATATGCATTTTTATGACATTTTTAGCAAGGAGTATGCACAATATTTTCCCATTCCTAATTCAGGGAATGTAGAGAATCTTTTTTAACAATGTTAGACGTTTTACTGTTGTTAAGGGGGCTGCTATGGATGCTACTTCACCAACCTATGTCTGCATTTGTCATTCTATTGTATGAGCAAATATAAGCTTTTTTGGTTTTGTGAAAACCCTTTCATGCTTTTAAACCGGAATTTATTCTTTTATATATTTATACATATTTTTCAGTTTTTACGGTAAATGTGTATTCAGAATTTAGAGTGCATGCTATGAAGTGTTGATAATACTAATTTAAAACAAATACTTGTTTCTATAAAGGATCAGCGGATAGCAGTGATAACAAAAGGTTGAGTAGAAAAAAAACACATTGAAAATAAATCCCAGAGCAATTTAATGCAACAAGAGCTTTTAGCAACAATATTCTCTTTACACTATCAAGAATAAAAGCACTAAGTGCAGTTTGCTAATTGCCCCTGAAATAGACCCAGTGGCTCCTTTCCTTTTATTGCACATGAAAGCTAGCATTTACAGTAAGATTGAAACAGTAAAAGGCCAGTAACCAAATGTTCCCTGGTAACACAGAATGAACCACACATTAAATAAATACATTTTTTCTGTTGCATAACTGTAACCCCTAGTTACTATAAATCTTGTAATATGTGGGTAATAAAAATTATAGCAAGTAACCAATAGCAATTTATTTAGCTGACTCTACAGGCATTTTTATCTTCAACTTGAATGCTAAACAAAGTTTATTTTCCAGGCAGCAAATCTTGTTTGGAGAACAATGTATTGATCTTGCTATATAAATTCTGTTAGGTACACTAAAGTTGTATTAAAATGAGTGCATGGTAACTCTTCTACAACTTGTAGCTATTCTACACACAATATCCCATTATAGCCAGTGAAATACCACTTTGTGCATGGCACTGATGAAACAACAGCATTATAACATCGTTACAAGCTTGACAAACTTTATTTTGCAAGATAAAGATCCTTTAATACTTTGTTGATCCACCTTTTTCAACAACTAAAGCTCCAAATCTTAGTCTTAGGGTAAACACACTTGCCTTTAGGCAGTTTTTTTTTTTTTTGCAAATCATGTCAAGTTTCATCAGGTTCTGTTATCTATACACAAGTTTTTTTTTCAAATAATGCTCAATGTTCAATAGCATTAAGTCTGGAAATGGATGCGCCAAGTCATTCAGAGAGAGATTATAAAGTAACTCTTTGACTGTTAAAAACTAGAAACTACTCCTCCAGTCTGAGATCAAAAGAAGTTCTGGAGCATGTTTTCATCCAGGATGTTGCTATGCATTGCTGCATTCATCATTCCCTTTCTCCTGAGCAGTCTAATGGGTTCACCTGCGGCTGAAAAACATTCCCAGAATTTGACTTTGCCATGACCATGTTCGACCGTATGTAATAAAGGGTTTAATCTTTGTCTGATCACAACTGATAATATTGTTTTTTATGGTATGAGAGTCTCCCAGGAGCCTTCAGGTAAACTCTAAGTGACCTTGGCGTTCCTGGTCACCTCCCTGACTAAGGCCCTTCCCTCTAGGTTGCCCATTTTATCGACAGGTGTGAGCTTTTTTTTATCATGCCTACTTAATAAAATTTTCCTCAGGTGGATTATATTTAAGTTGTTGAAACAATTCAAGGATGATAAATTAAAGCAGTATGCACCTTACTTCAATGTTATTTAAATTCTTAGCTTTTCAATGGTTAGATTATTCATTCTTAGTTTTAAAAACAAATGTTCAACGTACTCCAAATGAACTTTTCACATTGTCCTTATCAGGTACTGGGTTTAAAAAATTGAGAAATTGAGGTTAATTAATCCAATTTGGAATAAGTCTGCAACAAATAAAAATGTGGAAAAAGTGCAGCAGTATGAGTAGTTTACGGAAGCTATGTAGGCCAAATTGAATTCTTATTTGAAGCAGTTGTTAAAAATCAGGTTGTAATTATTTAAATTCTCTTACAACATGAATCTACAATCACAGAAAATGGCAAAATCAAAACACAGTAAGAAATTTTTAAAATATATGTTTTTTTTCTGTTTAATTTAGCATCATTTTAGAAATTTATTTTAAACAACAGTTATATGTATTGCAGAAGCACATTGATTTGATTGCTTCCTCTAACTTATGTCTGGAGTATTCTGGTTCCTAATATCTGGAGTAAATTTTTATGCCAAAAGAAATATTAAAAACACGTTCCTGTCATATTCATATATGTATATTTACTTACATAAAAAAGGTATATGTAAATATAATAAAATTAAGGGTTTTAGAACATTTTCATGGCCACAGGAGTGTACAAACAAGCACCCAGACATGCAAAGTGTTTTATAAACATTTGTAAAAAAACAAAAAAACAAAACAGGGTTACTCTGCAGAGCTCAGAAATTTCCTGTGTGGAATTGCGATCAGATGCCACCTCTATAATTTTCAAGCCACTAAATATCTGTCAACTGTCAAATTGAATTATAAGACAGTAAAAGCAATAGGGGACAATGGTAACTACTTGTCTGACTATATATTGCCAAGGGAAAATGAAGTTAAAATAAAGCTAGGTGGGGTCTAAATATGTGGGGTAGTTTGTCAGGAGCTAAGCTTGGCCCCTTTATTATAATGAAAGCAAATCTGAATGCTCCAGCATACCAGGATATTTTGAACAATTTATTGCTTGCCACTTCATAGGAACAATTAGGAGATGATCCCTTCCTTCTGTAATATTATTAATAATAATTATAATTATTATTTAATAATAATATGTAGGCAACAATATTCTTGTGAGAGATTAAGCTATCAAGTCCTGATAGATTAAGAAAATCATTTATTTAGAGGTCTGTGGACATATATTTAACATAATAATGCTATTTTATGTGTTTTATAAGTAGTCTCTGTATTGAATAATGCAGTGAAATGCTGATATAAATCAGCAAATCCTCCTTTTTCTCCCACTAAAGTTGCAGAAAACTGAACAAGGAACCTTAAAATCGTATGATTATACTTTTTTCTTTAAAAAAGGCTGTGGTTATTCATAACTTAAATCAAGATCTAATGTAAAAAGGGTTAATTTAATTAGCACCAGGAGGAAGGTCTTAGGATTAACAATCAATTTCAGCACAACTAACCAAATTAGGAGTTTTCTCTTGCTTACTAATGTAGGCTTTTGTTTGCAAGATAGAAACACAAATTCCGGACCAGCTCTGCTGGTTTAATGATGGTTCATCAATGCAATTAGTTGCTGCAAAAAAAGGAAAAAGATAAGAATCATATCCCTAAATGCTCTGTGTGAGACCCACTGCAATGAAAAAGATTCATTTGCTGACTTAGGTTGGCGGTAAGCTAATGTGTTGGAATAACATTGGCCCTCAGAGGCAAGTGATGCAGCCCTTCTTGATGCAAAAAGGAAAATTAATTAAACACAATAATCTTCTATTGCTGCTCATTACTTTTGCCCAGACAGTAGCTCTGAATCCCGGTGTGTCTACTTGATGTATGTCAGGAGGTGAGGCAGTTGCTCAAGGGGACAGTTGCTCAGTTGAATCGGGCAGGTGTCATGAAGGATGTGGAGGGGAACAGAAGGGGACGTCTGGCTAAAAGATTTCTATGCATCTGGGCTGATGTAGAAGTTGATCACACCCTGACAGACATCACTATCTAGGACAGATGACTTCTCCAAACCTCTTTTCTCTCTCTCTATCTGTGTCTTCACTTCCTCTTTCAAGCCTCTGGACCATGCCAAGTCAGTTTGACTAAGAACATTAGGGTGTCACAGCTTGGGATTTGGCTTTTGCAATTCTATTAGAGCGATGCCTCTAAAGGGAGACGCCTTCCATTCCCTCTACCTCTCCTCCTGGCGTCGCCTCTGCCAGCAAACAGATGCAGGTTTTTACATATCAAAGCTGTTGACTTGCCAGAGTCGTTCCTTCACGGCTCTAATGCTCTTTGCTTCAGAGGACTGTACCTCGGTGCCTTGATCAAGTTACTAAACGCGGCTTTGCACATGGCTCATCACCAAAGGCGGCCGTCTCATGCTGGGACCTGGAAATGCAGCTGAGAAAAGCATCTCAGAAGGATTGGCTTGTGCTTACACACCATAAGACAGGCCAAGAGAGAGGAGGAAGGGGGGATATCGACACAGCAAACAACTCAAGATGAGCCAGCTATTGTGCTAATAAAACAAATTTTAGATCTGAGCAAGATGAACAAAGTTGACTGTATTAGGCAAATGTGGACAACAGCATTTTTGGATGCAGACACACAAGACAGGAGGATGTCAAAGCAATAAAAGTGCTCAAGTGCTCCTTTAATTTGAGCTTTGATGCTGGCTAATAGTCAAAAACAAGAGTGTGGTTCTAACATAGCAGAATGATTGATTTATTCAAAGCAACACTAGAATAAGTCTTTTTATTATTTGTTATGCTTTGAAGATGAAGAACAGATGAAAGTGTTGCATGGCATCAAAAACTACAGCACAAGAAAGGTTTTTTATGAGAATACTACCGAATAATAAAAAATAATTGCACACTTAGAATGAATTGGGTTTCAGAGAAGAGGGAATAATTCTTTTCAGCGTTTTTTGCAAAATGTGTTTGTAATGCACCTACATGCCAATGGAAAGCTTAACAAAGGGAATAGATTTCATAAACACAGATCCATTTTTTATAAGCTAAAACTTTAAGTCTTTTCTTGCTTTTTGAAGAAACGTTTCCCTACAGTTTCAGTAAAAAAGGCGGTTTTTACTTTGTGCCAAAAATCTAAAGCTGTTAGTAAAGAACAAGGCAAAGAGCAAGAATGATCTAGTTTAATCTTACTGGACATTAAAGAGAAGATGTATGAAGGCACGACTGACGTTAACTTTCCCACTGAGACAGGTTCTTTATAGGTTACAGAACCTCAATATAAATAGCTTATTTTTTCAAAAAAGGGATTCTTAATTTTCTTCTTAACTTTCCCAGCATTAGTTCTCTTTTTTTAGGTGTGGATATACAGTATAGCTTTAGTGTTTCCCCTGCCATTACACAAAGGGTGTGCCCCACCCTGCCAACAAGCCGCCTGCCCGGCCTATACATTTTAAAATGTATAACTGACACAGACTCACTCTGAGTCTCATAGGTGCACACATGATCCTAGCAGGAAAACGAGAGCACAACTTTTAAAGGGTGGCTGGTCTGTCAAGCTGATGGTCAGAGTAATTTTTTGTAGCCCAAAGAACTATGGAAAACTATGGCCTCTTCAGAAGGCTGCTGGACAACAGAAATAGTCTTTAGTCAGAGGCTACCCCAGACCCACTGTGGGGTAACGGCTACAGAGGATCCTTTAGCCTACAGCAATCAGTAACAGCTCTGTTACAAATTAAGATGCATCACATTTCAGGAGCAATAATTTTAGTATAATAATAGTCTTATAAGTGTGCTTTGTGATGGAAACATCCTTATTACCCAAGAAGCCTTTGGAGTCATCACTGTTTTTGACGATTTTTCCTGGGAGGTACTTGACCCCAAAAAAGGCTATTCACTAGTCACCATTGGTTTGTTAGAAATCAGCTGGTGAAACTGCTACAAAATCTTTACTTGATTTCCTCACTTTTCAATGCCCACATCAGACTACTGTTACATAATGTGATGTATTTTCTAATGTTCAATTAATCAAACTATCTGATTAAATTACCTAAAAAAATCTGTAGAGTGATCTCTATACCTTTATTTTGCTTTGAATTAAGTGTTGTTACGGTATATCAACACTTCAGCTACTTAATGGTGACTTTTTAGTTTTAAAATATTTAAATCTTGATTCTAAAAATATCTAAATGACTCACTAAGATTGCTAATTTTGCTACCCCAGGGAATAGGGGTACAAATTTTGTTACCTTAATCCTCGTCAAGATTAGTGATTTTTCTTTTCTTTTCTTTTATTAAGCATTCTAGTAGTTCATAGTGTGTTCAAGTAGTGGTATTAATAGATAATCAATGGATAATTGTTGCAACAGGGAATTTTCGGTTTAATACATTTCAATTAGTTGAAGTGATATTTTCTTTGGTCATTTCATGACAGAACTTTGTTTTCTAAGAGTTAAGCCTATTGAATTGCCTTCTTTTTGAGTGAAAAGTCAAATACTAAGACATCTTCCCTTTAATGGCTAAGGATGGATGAATTATAACTCCAACTGTGATGATAAATTAAGATTATTAATATTTACTGGTGGTGAATATAACTTAATCTAAACTGACAAAATAGACAAGGTCCAAGGTAAATAAATCATGTTGTTTATCAATAAACCTTACTGTTAGTTATAATGATTAAGGCTAACAGCCATCAATAACAACCATTTGAGGATTTTTCCTCAAATGGTTGTTAAATATATAAATATTCCTTTATTTGATCAGAAAAATACATTATTAATTGTAATTTCCCATTTTAATTATAAACTATAATCCTAATCAAATAGACTAACATGCCTAGCATAGGGGTGTCAGTGATCTTATTGTAAATAGAATAAATCTCATTTGTAAATAATTCCATAAAGTAATATATTAACAAGGAATGTTTAAGTATTCTTATTCTCTGCTATTAACGTAGATATATTTGCTGCTCTTGTTCTATGAAGGGTCATTTTATACAGCAATAGATTGCACCAGATTAAGTAGGATTCCTGTATACATAGAGAGCACCATTTTCTTTTCAGTTTCATAGCACTATGCTTCAAAGCACACAGCTTTGTATAGAACCAAGGAGCAAGCCTACTATTAATAAAGTGCTTCTTTTGTCAAATGGGCTACGTTGTTGAAAGCAGTGCACAGAGAGGAAACAAACCAAATTAAAAAAAATCATCAATTTATGAAGGGGAATGAAATTGCCCTCTGCAGTGTTGTTTAAGGATACACAGTAGATAAAAATGGAAAAGATTCTTTAAAATGTATTCCTGCATTATCTGACAATGATCTGTTAAACTGGAATCTTCTTTTAGGGGGGAGAACTATTTTAAGTTTAAAAATTGCTAAAAAGTGGTCAGATAGAATAGGGTTGTGAGGAAATGCTGATATTTTCTCAAAAACGTTGTCATATATCAGCACAAGGTCCAACATATGAAGATGAGAATGCATGGGACTATGAATATTTTTAATTAAGTCGAGTCTAAGCCTAAGCCTAAGTAGTCATTTAAGCTTCACCTTCAATGTTGGTACCAATGTTAAAGTCCCACACTATAATGATCTTTTCAGCATTTAATACTAGATAAGATGAAAAGTCTAGAAATTGATCTAAAAACTGAAAGTTAGGATGTGGTGGTGATGCAAAGATACAAACAGAATTGGCTTTGTTGCTTTACAATTTGGATGGGGTAAACTAAGGGTTAAATGTTTAAAGGAACTGTATCCATCAACTGGCTTAGGATTAATCAGTAAATCAGGCTAAAATTAAGGCTACTCCTCCTTCTCTCCCAGACTTTCTAGGCATGTGAAGCTTGAAATAGCTGGAGGGAGTTGCCTCATTTATGCTAACGTAACCCTGCTGGTTTATATAGGACCAAATAAATCAATCTTATACTGGTGCCTGGGCAAAAATTCAAGCTGGGAGAAGGAACACAGCTGATCCTCATTAACCACTCACCATGCCCCCGCCACAGCCAATCAGGACCAGCACACTGTGCCGCACCAGCCAATTGTCGTTCTTCAGGTCCATTCATAAAGTCAAGCCACCTCAGATCTTCCTGCTCATCAACCGTGCTTGACCCACCTGCTCCCCATCTCCACCTTCATTTTGATGGACACATTACCAGCTGTCTCTACGTTCCTTCATCTCAAAACTGCGCTCTGCCACCAATATCCGGACCCAGGGGAAGACTACCAAGAGTTTTGCTGGAACAGATTGCCTGCCCCTGGTGATCCTCAGCTCATAAGTCTTCTGCCGGGTTTGAGTGCCAAAGCAATTGTATCATTAAATCCTCTAACTGCTATTTTTCTCTGTGTGAGGCTATCGAGACTAAACAACAGATGAAGACATCTTTGTAGATAGATATCTTATAAGAACATTTAAATGTTTTAACTTTCTCTCAATTAGAGTCATTTTAACTTTAATTGGACCACCATTTTCTTTTATTTATTCGATTTTGGCCATGGGCAAGGCACTGTCTGAACAGGATAATGGGTGGGTAACTGTAGAGAAGCCGCAGAAAGGCATGTTAAACTGCAGCTCTACCTCTTTGTCTTCACCCTGGGCTGTCAGGATTTTGGAGGACTAATACAGTTATAAAACCTAATTGTATTTGACCTTACGTTTAGCAATGTCCCTGGTCTCAGGGGCTCTAAGCTGTTAGCCACTGAGCTTGGTCTAACTCATTGACATTCTAAAGCCCAAAGCTGGAACTGTAACTTGGACACTGTCACTTACACAGCTACAATAACACTAAACCTATTACACGTTACATTACTTCTGAAGGAGACAAGAAAAAATGAATATCATACACAGAGAGCAGGAGAGAGGAGGGGGAGATTTGAGCCCTGAACTCCCTAAATCCGATTGATCCAACAGAAAATTGTGTAGGACAACGTCATGGGATTAAACACTCATTAAAAATCAATGGGAATGAACTCACAAAATACACTAGTCGCATGATACTACTATCTGTTCAGGATTTGTGCTGTCTTTCACCCACAGATCCTGGATATAGGAACCAGGTCCCCATGACTTTTAGCTGGTAGAAGATGGATGGATAATGGATGGATGGATGGATGGATGGATGGATGGATGGATGGATGGATGGATGGATGGATGGATGGA
>JAUZNJ010030715.1:0-14624 GCA_034780135.1 Jordanella pulchra
CCGGTGAAAGCAGCGAGGTACGTTTTATTTTGTTGTTTGAGTTGTAAGTTTATGTTTATATTCTAATATTTGTATCTGTTTAGTTTTCACGGTGATTATGGTGACTGAGATGATGATCCACATCAAAGAAAATAAACAAACCTGAAAAATCACCCGTCGAGACTACGCAAAGTTAATTCACGTGCTGGGGAGCTGCTACAGAAGTGGAAATATACTTTAAATAAGATCAGCAACTTAGTGTGACCCTGTGTTTTTTTTTTTTATTTAGGAGGAAGGTTAACCTGATTAGAGCAGACAGCTTAGTTTACTTTAGAAAATGATGAGGCTAAATAAATACAGATTCAGTTGGAGCTTGTTCTGCTGTATGTGCTGATCCCAGTGCTGAAAAGTCTGATTTCATACATCTACCTGAAACACAAAGAAGGATGCAGTTTAAAATAGTTTTTCCTGTTTTGGCAGAAAATCCCCACAAGTCATTACTGTTAAAGGTTTACATCTAGAAGAGGATCATGTGACTCCTCTGTGACCACAACGAGTTTCAAACCAGATTTCAAGGGCACACTATCAAAAGTAGCACAAACTGATGTCTTAATTTTACTAAATCGCCTCCAATTAAACCAGCAACTGTCATTCGGATGCATTTAACACACAAATCCTTTAAGTTTTAAACATAACACAATCTAAGTGTTTCTCACACAATGACATTTTCCAGGTTTTCTTATCTGCAGCAGTAGAGAAGTTAACAGTATTCCTTATGTTAAACCTGAACTCTCCTCTGTCCTCTACCTTGATAAACTCAGAGGCCAAAATGGCAGCTTTCTCACCTCGACTTTTACTCTCTGACAAATGTGGTTTTAGATTTCATTTGATTAATTTTGAATACCAAATCGCTCATTTAAAAGTCAAAAGCCCGGAGATCATTTCGCCTCACTGGAAGAGACGGAGAAACATTGAACAAAAATATTCTCCCTGGCAGCGGCGTCTGTTTTCAGAGTTTAGAGCGGCTTCCCCTCTTTTAATCTATCATTACACCAAACATTCAGATGTGTTACAGAACATAAACTGCACTTCTTAATAAAAGAAGCACTGCAGTAACTTCTGTATTTTAGCTTTAAGAGTCCAAGTAACTAATGACCTTCACTTTTTTTCTGCTGTAGCCGGTTTAAACTGGTCTAAAACACAACATCCTTCTTGGCTATTTTATTTTTTTTTTTTTTTGAAAGCACTGCATGTTATTCAATGAAAACAAAACAAACATTTTCTCACAGATTCTCTTTTCGTTCATAATTGCATATCATTGTAGTTTATAGCATGACTGTGTTCGATACACAAAACGCCGCTGACGGTTCCTGTTATGTGATAGTAAGAAGCTAAAGGTTTGTAAAATGAAACTAACAGAACAGCCGCAGGATCTAGTGTGTATCTGCTAAACCAGATGGAGGAAGCTGAGATGGACCAGCAAAGTCAACACGTGTGCTGCAGGTCAGGATATGACCTATGAGTCGTTGCAAACCTTAAACCTGATATTTATAACCAAGCTTTTAGAAATGATCACAAGCTTGGTTGGATTGTAGAAAACACAGTCTTAAACATTAACATCAAGTCTTGCCACAATTCTTTTTGTTCGAAATAAGGTCTGAACTTTGGAACATTTCAATATGTTTCAACCTAAATATTTTCACTGTAAATGGATCAAAAAGGTCTTTGTTTTGAACTTTTCTAGACGTTTGCCTTTTTCTCCTACATAGTAAAAGGGTTGTACTTATGTGGTGCTTTTTAAAGTCAGGAGACTCAATCAAAGCGTTTTATACTACATTTAGTTTGTATTCAGCTACAGGTATTTCACTTGTCTTTTGGGCATGGAAACTGCACTGCTGTTGGCAGGATGTGGTAAAAAAAAATGCTCTAAATTGACTCAGAGAAGCTTCCTTTACTCATCATAAGGTGACTGAGGAGAATGAACTACATTACTGAGGAAAGTTTCCTCGCCATTATTTCAGAAACACATGAATAAAAGCAAACACACGTAGGTCTAACAGTCCTGTAGTTGAAGCTATAAACATCTGGTTTTGTTCTCTAGAAATGATCCGAGTCTCATTTAAGCTTTAAAGTCATGCTGCTGAACTTTCACACAAACCAAATGTTACTGCATCCCTCAGCCTGTGAACCTGATTTACAGTTATCAGCTAGTGCAGGACTGCAGCTTCAACATCCGTTTACTGTATTGGTTTGTCAAGAAAAAAACAAACACACGGTTTTTAAAAAGATGCCTTAGTTTAGTCCGGGTGTATTTTAAAAGAAAGACTAAGAAAAATAGCAATAAACCAAAGCTGACCTAAAAGAAAAGTCCATCACACATTTACCAACAAATACCTCGATGACCGTCTGGTTATATCTGAAAAAAACTGCCAGCGTTTGAGACCAGGACGTGTTTTGTATAGACAGGCAAACATGGTTGTGGTAATATGATGGTCTGGTACCGCTTTAGCTCATCAAGCTCCGAGTTGTTAAAAAGAATGTTTCACCATCACTTCCTTACCTTCAACATATTTAGGTTATGCAGAAAAACAGAAGTAAACTAATCAGAGCATTCAGATCTGACAAAAAAAAATGAAAGGCTTCGGAGTGGTCTAGTCAAAGTCCAGAGTTAAAACAGATTGAGATATCCTCAGTCTGCCAGGTTTGGACTCAACCAGTCGGAAAATAAATGTTTTTTATTTTTAGTTTGTCTTTGATATGCGAGTGATAAAATCCTAAAGTTGTCCCTTTGACACAGGGCTTCACCAAAACATATTCACTGATCTGTAGAAATTCCAGGCTCTAAAACTGTGAAGCAAAAAAGGGACGAGACCCAATGTAAGGTTTTTAAATATCATTTTAATACTTTTCTTAAAAAAAAAAAAAAAAGAGATGCTGTACTCCATTATATGAAGATGAATCTATTGACCTCAATGCCTCACCAACATACAAACACATTGTTCTGGATAAAATAAATCAAAGAAAAAAAAGAGCAAAGGAGAAAAGGGAAACCTCAAAGCTGTGAACAAAGGAAGCAAAATGCAGGAAATACGAGAAAAAAAAAAAAGGAAATGAAAGAAGAAAATGATAAATGAAAACACTCTTGGATCTCTGAGCCAACCTACAGAAAGCGGTAACAGCTCCCACCAGATAAACACAATGGCACACAAAATCCAAAAAAGCTCTCACTAAAGACGACCAAGTAAAAATAAAAGGATAGAAGAGAGAAAAAACCAAGAGAAGCCAAGCATAAGGATGTTGAAGCACTAGGGAGGATCGTGGCAGACGAGATCGGTAGAACAGACTAAAAATATTCACATGAGGAAAACAAAGAGTTTTCAAAACCGATTCAACAACTGAGTGCAGATCCATTGAATGACTAGAAAATGCTTGGACTTAGTTATCACATTATATTCCTGTGAAACAGAAAAACTGTTGCATAACTTCCAATTTAAAAAAGGGAGGGGGGGGAAAGCAAAATGAAATAGCAAGGATGACATTTAACGTTTAATAGAAAGCGAAAAGACAAAGCATTTAATATGTAAAAAATGTGAAACGACTTTCAGCACTCAGTGGATTGGTTTTGGCATAGAGTTAAGAAAAAAAAAACAGACAAAAAAAATGAAAATGTGAGAATAAGACAGATGAAACAATCCTCTGAATAGAATCATAAAAAAGTTTTTTTTTCTTCTTTACAGTAAAGTCTACAAAATCAAAACCATAGCTCAGAGATGAACACAGACACGAGCTTTGCTCTCCACAAATAATAATATCCCTCTCATTCTTTTTCACTGACTTTTTGTCATATATAATATATATATTCGTGTATCTATTCATATATATAATATGTATAATTTGTAGGGTGTGATTAGTTTACAGGCCAGAGCGCTAAGGCAAGGGACACGTTTTGAAACTTTTAACACATGATGATCTTTTTCGGTTTTGCTCCTGAACGTTGCAGAAGGAAGTGGAAGGTGAAAGAAGGGCTTAAAGAGGGTGGGTTTTTTTCTCCACTTTCCCCTGAGAAACAATGAACTTCTAAATGATAGCCGACAAACCTTACAAACTTAACCACAAGAACTCAAATTTCAAACCATCTGGAAAGAAGGAATAAAAGTAAAAAAAAAAAAAAAAAAAAAAAAAAAAAGATTTATTCACTTTCCTGTGTTTTTTTTAAAGCCCCGCCCCCCCAACCAGCAAAATGCTCCAGTCTCTTAATTTAACATAATCCTGGGGATTAAATCAGAATTCTCTTCTTCTCAATGTTTTAGCCGGTGCTTGTTTACCCCATTGTCCCTGGAGATCAATAAGTAACCAATAACATCAAGCAACAAACATATCTGAAGCTGGAACAAGAGAAAATGTTCCAAATCACAGCAAGCTGAGAGAGCGGGACAGTTGCTGTCAGGACCGGGGATGTGGATTTGTGTCGGCGGCAGCAGCCATGTATCTCAGAGCTTTGTTGCATGATTTTTTTTTTATTTTTCTGTAAATATGCAAATGTTGTAACTTTAAGTTCTTCTGTTCTTTTGTCCTTTTGCTTTCAGAAAAGACTCTCCTCAAAAATGGCCATGAGCTCGCTCTGGAAATTAATGTCAATATTATCCGTCATCTGCAGGAAAAAAAAAAAAAAAAGAAACGACAAAATCAAGGGTCATAAAAAGATAAAAAGATAAGGAAAAAACTAAATCCATAGATCTGGACCACAGCGCAGATCTTACCGCCTCTCTCCAGCGCCTGTCCCGCTCGCGGAGGCGCTCCCTGTCCCTCTGCTGGTCGAGGGCGCTGTGTGCAGCTGAGGGGGGTGGAGGCGGAGGCGGGGCCTGCTTCGGAGGGGCAGGAGGAGCTTGAGGGGAGTGACTGGGTGGAGAGGAGGCTGGAGGGGTAGGAGCTAGAGGTGACTGTCGCCCTCGACGACCATGTTCCATTGTGTCATCGTCGTCACGGCTACAACATAGAAACAGCAGTGAGCCGCCTCATGCTTTCATATGTTTTAATGTTTGTTAATGAGAACAATGACACTGAAAGGTTTATTAAGCTGCGTGAAGATAAAACATTTTTCATGTTCAATTCCAAACTTCTCAGCTGTTCAACCACTTAAACAACACAAAGGCAGGAACCATGGAAAGGATGATTGGAGGACACAAGGAGAGGAAGATGAAGAACTAGACTTTGTAGTCTCCTCCCTGTCCTCCTCACACCCTGATGGATGAAGCCTCATCCTGAGGAGATTCTGCTGGAGCTTTGAGTCAAACTCTGCTTCTCCAAAGAAATGTCCCTCTGACTTACCGTAGCATTTCTTGCACTCTCTTGGCCTGCTCCGCCTGCACTTTCAGCTGTCGCTCCCTCTCCTCCTTCTCCATGGCCGCCCGTCGGTACCTTTCAAAGCTGTCACTTGATGAGCGCAGTGATGAGGTCGGTGCAGACTGGGACCTCTGAGCCAGGCTGGCCCAGGAACCCATGTTCTTTAACTTCACATCCTGGGAAGAAATAGAAAAGGACTGAGAAATGTAAAAAAAAAAAAAAGAAAAAAAAAAAAAAAACACTGAAGCGTTCATGGAAGTGCGGCACATTGGATTTCATTTGAAACCAGTGCAGACCTGGGTTTTCTTGGATGTAATGGGGGTCTTGGGTTCTTGCTTGATTTTAATGTCCTGTTGGGAGGCGATTGGTGACGGGGAGTTTGGGAGGCGGGGAACAGGGCGAGAACCATCCAGTGGCTTCATCTCTACACCTAAGAAATAAGCAGGTTTAACTCATTGACAAGAGAGGATGAGAAAACAATACTTTAAAATGTGAAAGCTGTAAAATTCCCAAAAGTTGCTTTCAACTCATTTTTTTCTCATTTTGTTTTTAAGGCCATCTCTTATGATCAACATTAAAATACAGTTCAGTGAATTTATATGCTGTCAATAACAAAATAACAAGACAGACATAAAACTCAGTTTGTGTTTCTAGACAGAAGGCCAAGCCAAACAATTTAAACAGTCATTAAAGATAAATAAAACCTCTTTGGAAAGGTTATTTGATTCAGTTAATGGTTAATCAGTTTATCTTGTTTATTTGTAATATTTATTACCAGGAGATCCTTTCTGCCAACAGCTACTGACATCTACAACTTGTTGATAAAAACCCTACAAGAGTTGCATTTATTTCTCTTTGGGGTCAATAAGGTTTTTTGAATTGAATTACTGAGATCTTTTACATTTTCTAGGTCAAACTTTGATCCTTCCCTCAGTTTCTACATGTTATTTTTTGTGCATCTTTCTGTATTTACAGACTTATTTGTAAATCGTTCTAATCTTGATGTTTCACATAAACTCAAACACTTCAGATTGAACAGAGCAACAGATTCTGTTCTGGACTCAGATCAGCTTCATTTTGAAATCTGTAAAACCTGAACATGCCAAATTTTGACTGGATTTTCTAAACTGGTGATTTTAATTAAAGGTTGTGATTTGATAACATTATTGTGTTGTAAAAAAAAAAAAAAAAAAGAAAAATCAAAGCTGTGATGAGAACTCAGGGATAAAAAAAATCACTTCTGTAGAAATATCAAGGTTGTAAAAATTATGTTTATATTTTTTCACGCAAATTCTATTTGACGTTTTCTTAAGAGAGAAGAAATCTTTTACTCACTGTGCTTGATGTCAGGTTTGTTTGCGTCTTGACGGATTGCAGGACTGAAAGGTGAAGAAGGTAGACCTGGAGACTGTGGAGGCTTCTCCTCTTTAACTCCAACCAGGTTGGACCTCTGTTCCTGCAGAAAGGCAAATCAGCACATATTTATGATCAAGAATGACTTTCTAAGACTTAATGCAGCCTCCATTCAGTGAAATAACATCCCCATTTGCTCACATGTTTCTTGGTCTGTAAAGGTGACTGTTGTCCCATTGGATGAAACTGAGGCATTTGAGGCGAATGCATCATCAGAGGAGAGGGGCTTTCACGCAGGCAGCCTAAACACAGGAAGCGTGTTTTGGTCAGAGGATGGATAGAAGAAACACCAGTATATCTTCTGCAAGCTTTTATGGTGGAATATGAACAAATAAACAGCAACATAGAAATCCCCAAAGACGTATCTCATTAGTTGCTGGGTTCTGATATTAATGTCAGGAATAGCTGTAAAAGCTACTTCAAAGATCTGCAGCTCTGTTGCAACAAGTTAATGTTGTGCATTTAATTCTGGATGTTAAAAACCAGCTAAAGGTTTAGATCTTTATAATGCACAAAGATTGCAACAAGTTTTACCCTCAAAAGATCATTTATCAACCTCCCTTTAGGATACCATAAAGAGTGTGTTAATAAAAGATGAAAATATGCTTTCTTGCTCAGGAATATTTCATAATTATGTGGTAAACAATGCCATAAAAAATATTTGTCCGCATTAAAATGTATTTACTGTTTTATGCTTTTTTCCCCACTTAAAGCAGTTTTGTTCAGATAAAACCAAACAAACAACCCTCTACTGATCCCAACTAAGCTGACCTGATGTGAAAAGGTGACAAGAACTAAAACTAATCATCTGTGTCAACTATGGTTGTAGAAAATGTAGTTAAGCACCAATACTGACCACAAGAGATTCAGACACAACCAGACTTTTGCTTTCTGAAAACGCTTTGATGCCTAAACAGGAGCCAATGTCGATTCTGTGGAAAACGTTCTCAGAAGCGAACGTCCGGTTGCCTCTAAATTAAGCCTGTTTTGTGGTTGCTATGACCCATATACGGGAGGATTTACACAGGCACACAGAAGCTAACTAGCAACAAGTCTTTGATATCACCGTGGATGGTTCTCGTTTAATCTACCCTTAATCAGTGGCTCTAATGATCCGTTTAAAGCCAAACTACAGCGTTTTAGTCAGAGCAGAGTTTGACTAGGTCACTCTGAAATCTGTATTTTTTGTTCAACCGTACTTCTTTTCTCATTCCGATGTATCAGAGCAGCGCCAGAGCACCACACTACCACCACCGTGTCTGACTGTAGATATGTTCTGTTTCTGAAAAGCTGTTAGTTTCACCCCAGAGCTAACAGGAAGCACATTTCTCAGAGAATATTAGCAACTATTGATCACCAAGATGTTTTATTGTGGTTTTTTGTCAGACATGAGATGAGCTCAGTGTTCTTCGGTCAGCAGGTCACACAGGTTGTGTTTAACCCATCGGATCTTCAGGAAGGTCAGTGAAACGCTGGAACCACCGATTGTAGCCCAAGAAATGTGTTCAAATGTCATCTCACCGTTAGTCAATAAATATATCCTGATATATGCCAATATACACACACTCTCTCCTCTAACAACCTGGGATCCACTGAGGACCGCTTCCATGTCCAAGACTCTTTCTTTGGACCTGAGCTCGCCATCACATGCAGGCGCTGTTCAGAAGAAGGTCCACAGGACAGGTCCAAACCACAACCAGCAATTAGCTCTGCAGAGAGGATCATCAGGGCTGACCTCCCCTCCATCATGGAGTTCAACATCCCTGCCAACCCCACACATCCTGAACACCGCTCTTCAGTTTGGCGCCATTTGCAAAAAACAGCCGCCACAGAGACGGGTTCTTCCCACAGACTGTCTAATCTGACTATATACTCTGCTATCATAACCGTGCTTTATTAAAACAAAGAAAAATGAGACTGGGTGAACGTACAGATCTACTTTAAACATTAGGTCTGTATGCTGAGAGTATTTGAACTTAGATCAGATCCCTGATTTCTCTACAACTAAATTCAATGCAATCAGTTGTTTGTTCACAGAGAACCAAATAGGCTTGAAATATTAAAGGGGACAAATATTTTTTCAGCAATTTGTGGGAAACAAACCTCTGGGCTTTAGATGGTTTTCTCTGCTAACTATAACTCCTTTATTTAAGATGATCAGACCTTAATCTGTTGGTAGCTGTCAAGAAAAAAACTAAATAAGTGCTGCTCATCTGATGAGGAGATGCATCTGAGAGGGTCAGAGGATGTTTACCTTTAGTAGAGAAGGCCTCCGCTGTGTTCTGTGGGGATGGCTGCTGCTGATGCTGTAACTGTTGTACCTTCTGTTGCAGGACGGCTCCTTTTTGCTGCTGAGACGCTGATGAGTGGGTATTTTGGAACAGCTGCGGCACATGAGCCGGGATGTGTCTCTGTGTCTGGGTGGGCGGGGCCGGTGTCATGCCCTGTGCGTGCATGGACGGCATGAGCGGAGGAGCAGCCTGTCCAGGTGAGTGCGTGCGCAGCGGCGGCGCGGTGGGTCTCGCCTGAAGCGACTGCAGGAGGTTGTGAACCTGACTGAGCTGTGTTGTTTCAGAGCTGTTCGCTGTGGGCTCTTCATCATCCTCCAACAGTGCTTGGGGAGGCGAAGCTGAGAGGGTACCCAGAATGCCGTGCGATGGCGGGGATGGGACGCGTGGGCGGGGAACAGGCTGAGGGAGGTTCAAGGGGAGAGGCGGTTGAAGTTGCGTAGCGACAGAGGGAACCAGGGAAGGGAGCGAGGAGGAGGCTGTTTGAGGTTTGGGAGGAAGAGGTGCAGCACGGTTGCTGGGTCTGGGTGGTTGCTGGGGGAGAGCGTTGTGGATTGCTGCAGACAGGGAAAAAAAGTAGTGAGATACTTTAAAACTATAAAAAACATTTGTAGTAAAAACTAGCAAATGACGCCAGACTTTAGTTTATATACAAACATTTCATTTTAATTTTGGAACTGATGCTTTTTTAGGGTGAATTTCATAAACTACCTCAAGAAAAAATATCTTCAATTCTAATGAATTCAGTCTTAGTAGCTTCTCTAACATTCAGCAAATATTGTTCAGGAGCCTTGAGAGGCACCATGTGCTTCGTAGCCAACAGTGAGGTCCCTGCAGAACCGGCTTAAAATGGCAGCTCTCATGCAACCAACCAGTCTTTTAAACAATGTCCCAAACTCTCTCAGTACATATTAACATTTACATAAAATAATGTGTGAAATGTTTTTTGATGAACATCTTTTTAGTCTACAATTAAATAATGGGAAATAACTGATGGAAATAAATGTAAAGGATAAAGGTGTGGCTTCAGGATACAAACCTGGGGAAGGTACGGCAGGATGCTGGTTTAGGAAGGGATGCGTGTCAGTTGGTATCTGGTTGGTGGGCGTGTTTGCATTAAGTAGGCCAGCAGGTAAAGGAGCTCCAGCAGCGCCAACAGCTGCACTGGACTCAGTGTTTGAATCGGTCAGGTGAGAGTTCATGAAGTGGGCCAAAGGATCAAATCCTGACGACATCAGCTGAGACGAATCCAGAGGCGCGACAGACGGAGCGGCTACAAACTGGGGCTTTGACTGGACCAGCTGAGGCTGCGTTTGAGCTGTGGGAGCCACTGGGGCCGTTCCACTGCTGGGAGCCTGGGGGTGTCCTCTCTTGAAGTCCTTATTGGTAGACGTCTTTTTCTGCTGCTTGGGAACCAGCCCTTCAGACACGGAGAAATCAGGTTTCTGAGACGATGCTGCAAGACAGGAAAGGGATGGTTTATAAGTGAAGGTGGATAAGCTGAAGGAGTCCAGGCAGACGCACTGAGGTACAAGTAAAGACGTTACCATTCTCAGAGTCTTCACTGTCTGAGGAGTCACTGCTGCCTGAAGATGAAGATCCCGTCTTTATCTTAGTCATTTCCAGAGACTTCTCTACTGCAACAAAAGTCATCATTTGTTTTTATGAATACAATCACAAAATAAAGAAAACACACAGTTAGTCGCTTTAAAAGACTGATGCACATACAACAAATCACCAATAAAACAGTTTTTAAATCTTTGCAGGGTAAAATAATTCAAGTTTTCCCCCTCTGGTCTGTGACAACACCCACCCTTCCCCCTCCTCTGTGAGCAGCAGACACCATTTGATATTTTAAAAGCATTTAAAAAAAAGACAGCACAGCACCTATCAAACATCCTAATCTGAAATGTTTTATTTTGGTTCACAAAGGTTGGAGAATAACTGCTGACAGAGACGTGTTCAATAAGCTTCAGTCTTTGGTTGTGCTGAACATCTGTCTTCCAGTAGTTTGACTTCTTAAGCCAATTTAACATTCAGTAAATCGACTATAACTGTTTCAATCGAACTGAGTTCTGTAGATTATTGCTGTAGAGACTTTTAATAAATCAGCTAATTTCCCAGCATTAAACTTATTAGGATTAAATGCACAAAGCAGTTTCTTCATATTCTTGGTTTACTTCACATAAAAAAACCTACCTGATGTTTTTTTCTTCTTTTTAAGGCAGCTAGAAACATACTTTTCCAGCTCCCTCAGCGTGGAGGGCTTCAGAGTCTCGAAGTCGATCTCTATTTCATCTGGGTTAGAGTTTTTCAGCGATGGCTCACGGGTCTGGATTATGTGCACGACTCGGCCTAGTTTATCACCGGGCAGTTTGTTTATATCCAGGCTCAGCTGGCGCTTCTCCTCGTAAGACATCGGCTTGCAAACAGCAACATCTGGACAGAGAAAACATTGCAGATGTTTACAGTGGGCTGTTGATTAACAACCATTTCATGTTGGTACAAATTTAAAACGGGTCGTTCTAAACAATTTAGTTTAGCATACTTTGGGTTCATTTTAAAACATCAAACATTTACACTATCTATGATTTTATACCAGGAATCTTCAAGTTAAACTGACTTTAAAGAAACAGCAAAAAACAAAACTGGATGGAGTAGAAGGGGAGAAAGACATGAATAAAGACAGACAAACAAGGAAGGACAAAAATGAGTCTAAGGATGTTAGTATTTTTCCTAAACTCTTCATTTTTTCATAGTTTTAACAAAGTCTGAAGTCAAATTGCAGATCTTTCCAGACAGTGAGGGTTTCCTGTGTGCAGGAAGCTGATATAAGACATGCCTGTCCTGTAGTAAACATACCTGCATCATCCTCTGCTTCCAGAGAAGCTGAAGGCAGAAGAGCGACAGGGGCTGATGGAGGGGGCACAACGAGCCGGCTGTTTTTGATTTCATCCTTTTTACTGTGATTGACAAACGATTGATTCAGTCCCACTTCAAGCTGTAACATTATGACTGAAGTCTCTTGTCTGAAGGAAACCATACCTGGACTTTTTCTTCTCCTTTATCATGACCGGATCTTTGCTCTTGCTTTTCTTCGAAGGCTGAAGCGCTGCATGAGGAGGAGTTTTTGCAGGTTCCTCTGCTTCCAACTTCTTTTTATGCTTTTCCTTCTTCTTCTCCTTCTTGTCTCTCTCTTTCTTCTTGGGCTTGCTGGTCTGTGGCTGGGAAAGTGCTGCCAGCTGTTCATGCACAGCTTTCAGCTAGAAGGTTGAATAAATAAAAAGACTATTAATGAGATAAAACATGACTAGATCTACATATTACTGAATCATCCACCCCATGTTTCAGTATCGTCGGGTTTGATAAGGCCAGTCTCCCCTTTCCATTTCCATTCACCTACCCCAGGGGTGTCCAAAGTGCGGCTTGGGGGCCATCTGCAGCCCTCTGAACGATTTTGTGCAGCCCTCGACCACAATTCCTTAGATAGAAAACCTTTTACCACACTTTTTTTTTTACTTAGACAATCTAAAGTTGACTGCATTGATATTAAGGATCAAACTGGAACATATGTCACCAACTTTGAATCTAACTGTGAGATTGGATTCAAGTGACTTGTTTTTTAAAGTGCTTTTAAACATCATTTGTTGTGAATTGACAACATCTAAATAAAAGAAAATATAAAGATTTAAAAGATAGCATGAATTAGGTTTGCCTGCTCAGTAGGGCTGAAACAATTAATCGGATTAATCGATTATTGAAATAATCGTCAACTAATTTAGTAATTGATTAAATGTTAACTGGAGTACAGAGTCTAAAACTTTAGCTGACAGATCACCCCACTTAGAGCAGAATTTATACAACTTAAAAAACTATATATATATATATATATATATAAAAATACTTAATAGTATTTAATATTACAATGACTTTTTCATCCGTCAATGTGCTCTATCCAGAACGCCTCAGGAGGAAAAGTTTTAATTCTGTAAAACTTCTTCTTTCAGGAACCTTTTACCATCTGATTAGTAATCGAAAAAGAAATCAACAGATGAATGGATTAGTAAACTAATCGTTAGTTGCAGCCCTACTGCTCAGGCTGCTGATATAGATTAACACATGGAAATAAAAGAAGACACATTTTCACTGATCTTGGGCTCTTTAAAAACATATAGACTGATTTAAATCTTTATCAAATGGAAAAAAGTATCAATCTTTAGAAACTTTTGTGTTAAGTCATATTTTGACAGCAATCAGGAGCACAAACACCCAACGACTCAGACAAACCCATTTATCAAACTTAACTAAATAAATCCAGTGTCCAAATCCAAGCGTTGTCGCTCAAAATACTAATATAAAAAAACAACAAAAAAAGCTAAAATAGAAAGAATTTAACACATCGTATGGTGGGTTGTGTTTGCTCCCTCAACACCAACTGATATATAATTTAAAACGAAGTATTGCAGCCATGTCAGCCCCTCTTCCAAGTCAGTAAAGTTGAAATATTAAGAATAGCGGATCTCTGTTGTTATTCATTGCCACTCATGTTGTTATCAATTTTTTATTGACATTTCCACTTCATTCTCAACACAATATTTCAACTTTATTATTGACATTTTAACTTACTTGACTTTATGAGGAAAAGCAGAAAAAAAATGACATTTTTTCTCCTGACCATGGCCTCAATACTCTGTCGTAAGATCTTTTTTCTACAGAAATCAGACCACTTTTCTCATTTCATGCGTTTAGTTTACTGTGAATGAGGTAACAAAAAGATTTTGTTTGTTTTTGCATTTCCAAGAAAAAATAAAAGAGCATAAATTTTGGCCACCTCTGTTCTAACCTGTTCCTGCAGCTCAGCCAGTCTCTGCTGCCGTTCTTGTTCAGAGCCTCCTCTGGAGGACTCGGAATCAGAGGAGCTGGAGCTGTCGTCTTCTGATGCAGCAGATGGAGGAGGGACTTGTCGAGTAGATGGTACAGAATGGAGGGCCAAAGATGGCGTGGGAACAGGAGTGGGCTCTTCTGAGTCATCTGGCATTTTAGCGAAACGCATTTCAAACACGTCCTGTGGATGGAGGACAGGAGCAGAAACACTGAGCTTAACAACAACTATACTAAAAGGTTCCCCATCAACATCTACGCCAAAAGATGCTTTAAGGTCAGGTCTTTTCCCTTAAGACTTTTTTTCCTAAATAAATTTACTTCATTTCACTCATTATGAATTAAAAATAATTTAAATAATTTCTGGCTGTTTTCTAAATTAATAAATTAAGACTAAAATTAATCTGATGCCTAAAGTTTATAGGTTGGGATAAATGTATTTTCTGCTGCAGCTTTCTAGTTGTAATGCATTGTCCCCACAAGGCGGCGCTATTGTTTTGCAACAGGAATGAAGCATCGGTGAAGGTTCTCAGTCATCCAGGTCATGGTCAAGCTTGGAAAGTTCAGTTCAGGCAACTGGACGTGTAGTTTTTCTAGAAGACGTTATGCCTCTCATCCAAGAGACTTCATCAGTTCTGACTGTTGCAGGAGAAAACAGAGATAAATATACTGTAGGTGTGTCCAAAAGTTATGTATGGGGGAGAGAAGAAACAAAAGGTG
>JAUZNJ010030716.1:0-11433 GCA_034780135.1 Jordanella pulchra
TATGTGTTCCGATCACTCTATCACAGAAAAATAAGACTTGTAGAACTTATTGGAAACTCAAGACAGACATGACATTAGGTTTTTTACAAGTGTATGTAAACTTTTGACCACAACTGTACCACCACAAAACCTCATCTAGTTACTATTAAATAGTATTTACCCATCAGCACTTGTTAGTATTCATAAAATACATCAAAAGTTTCTTTCCAAATTTGATTTTACAAACATTTGATCAGCACTAGTTTTCCAACCAAACTGCCCATTGAAAACAATTATAAAAATTATCAAACAATCAAAGTAGAAGGAAAAATATTCTGGATTATGAGATTGCCTTTTTGATCTGGGGGTAAAAAAGGAGACCTGCAGTGTTTGTCGTTGGCCGTGAATAAGTTCTTGTGGTAATGGATATAACAATGAGGTCAAATAGTGTGAGCCCTGAGGGAGGAAACATGATTAGATGAGATGGCACACAGTGGGGAGTGGCTGGTCTCTCTGTGTAGATACTGAATATTTTGTTTGTTTTTTATTACGTAAAGCGGTTGAGGGAATCATCCTGCTCAATGAGTCAGCAGCTGGTTATTGACTTTTTGCACATCCATCATTGTAACTGATCTTATTTATTTTAGTAAGACAGATGAGATTTTGTAATTGTCCGAATATGTTAAAGAAACACATTTAAAAAATACTTTTCAATAAAGCTTAAAAGAAATTAAAACGTTCATCTTAGACTATCTAGTCTCCACATCAGAAATTCTTATTGTCCTTTCAAATGAGGCAAACTGATGTCGACGCATCTCTGTGTGACTCCACACAACAGGCTTTATCTGAGCACCCATGTGGCAATCTCCTTTATCCGTCCTTCCTGCCCATCCTAATCCCTGTGATAGACCTAACTTTGCATATCACCTTTGTCTGAACTTGAAGCATACTTTTTGAGAGTAACTGTCTAGTGTCCACAGTAACCACCCCCCCACACAGGTAGCTAATTATTGACGGACTGATGTGTCCTCCAAAGGAAATGTCAAAGTTCTTTCTGGCTTAGAGGGAGTGTATAAAAGGCAGGTGAGACTGCTCGAGTTTATACAGGTACAGGTTTGCACATGAGTAGAAACGTGAAGGTGTAAGAAATCTCTTGGAGTGACATTGGCAAAGAACTTTGAAGAAACGGCATCTAAGGTTTGTTAACTTTTCTGATCTTTTTTAACTTGCTTGTTTTGTTGATGTAAACCATTTTCTCTCGATAAATCATTGAAATTAACTAGACCGAATCTTTGCTTATATAATTGAATTTAGTTCTTGCTCATTTATCGTAGACTCTGCTGGTGTTGATAAAAGAATTAAAGGTGTATTGATTTTTATGCAGATAGGGTTGGAAGGTTCCCCAGTCTTGGCTGTAAGTCGACATAAAAATTTACAGCTGGTGGTCAGTTGTCAAGATATTAATCCAATGCAGTTGTTGTTTTTGCACAGGATGCTTTTGTTTAAGATGAGTGTGCAAATCGAGATAGTAGAGGATAATAGGGAATAAAAACAGAAAAAAAAGGTAGCTTAATGTTAAACTGATTTAGCTTGTTATGAAGTTGAGTAAAAGCTTTGTGTATTGATGGATTAAAGTGTAAGTTGGCCAACAGGTGCAAACAACACAGTGAACAACAAAAGCACAGCAAAAGACAAAACAGACGATCGATGCAAACTCCAAAGCACACATTTACCCCCAAAAAAATGCAATCAGAAAACACTGCCAAAGACAATGCTGTGATCAAAGAAAATAAACAGAAACAAAAGGAAAAAAGTAGCAAACCTGCCAAACAAAACCGAGTTGTACTAAAACCACCATGGAAGTCAGATAGGATTGCAGCATATTGATAAATATGCAGCTGCTGTAAAAGATTATGGTCGGGTGTTTAAAAGAAACATGTTGGAAAACATACCTTTTCTTTCTTCCCCCAAGCGTCCTTCCTGGCCTCCTGTTGCCTTTACCGAGGGTTTAGTCCCATCCTTTTTGGCCTGCAAGTCGCTTGACTTGTTATTGCAAGAACCCAGCTCAGTTTGGTTTTGTCTAACCTAGGCCTGGGCGATTAATTGATAAAATCAGTTATTCACATTTTTTTGTTTATGGTGATTAGTTTTTGGAAAATCAGAGGTTTTCTAACCAGTCCACTCCCTGGGCTTCCGTAGCTCATAGCTCTCATTGTCATCAGTTCATCACTTGTTGTTCTTAGATGTGTACTTATAATGGATAAAATAGCTCACTGTGTAACATAAATCATTGCCAACACTTGTTTGTTTATTTGTTTGTTGTTTCTGAGCCTGCAGAGTGTCTCTGCTATAAGTTTTTCATTTCTGCTTCAGTGTCCAAATGACAAAAAAGAACCAAAGAACATGTCTATCGATGAAGCACACTTTTTAATAAACACACTTCCTTCTCCTCTTTCTTTTTCACTTTCATTCTATACAAATGTTTCTTTCTCTCTCACTGATTCTCCCTCAATACCCTAGAGAGAGAGAGGGAGAGAGAGAGAGGGTGTGTGTGTTGTGTGTGTGTGTGTGGGGGGGTGTTACCATGGTTACAATGATTGTGCCTGATGAAATCCATTAAGTTTTTTTAAGTATCAACAACAGCATGTGTCTCATTGGTTTCTAGCTGCCATATGTAGCATCAGACCAAGTAGCTTTTTTATTATTACTTTTTTATTATTTATCAGCAACAGCTTATTGGTTATCGGCTGCCATATATGGATAACACATTGTGACTCCCTTGTGGGCGTCGACCCCTGGGTCTGTGCTCATAATGCCCATTGGATAATCCAGCATTGACCATAACGATTTTCTCTTTTGGTTTTATTAATGTTGCTGCAAATTTCAGTCGAGTCTTAAGCTGTCAGTTTTAGACTATCTTCTAACATCAGAGCAGTTTGAAATCACTTCTCTGTAGACACTGGAAATGGTGCTCAGGTACTTTCCGTTTCATGAAGAAAATGTTTTTTCTCAGTGTTCTAATCAAAACCCTTTATTTGGCAGGAATGGTTTAAGTTAGGTGTTTGAAGCATAGACACCACTGATTTCAAACAAGACAATGATCCAATATATAAGGCAAAGTCGTATTTTACATTTGGAGACCCTTTTTCCTCAGCTTTTCTAAAAATCTAAAGGACTCTGCTGAAAAAGAGGTTTGCTTTTCTGCCCATAAAAGTCACCAGAATAGTACAGAATTTTATTCATGGCTACAAAGCACAGCAAAAGTTGCTTTTCAGGAGGTTACATGTTTTCAGTGGTTTTTCTACACTTAATTTATTGTGTTTTTTAAGAGGCACCAAACAAAAGATTTAAACCAAAAAGGCAATAGTTTATTGTTCAGGATATTAAGAATGCCAAAAAGCCAATTATAGCTTTGGACATTTAAGATGTATTAGATAAAAACCACGTTCCTGGTTAAATATGGTTGAAGCTAAAAGTGCAACTAGTTTTTTTCATTATTATTTAAATGAAATTGTAAAAAACTTAAAGAAAAGGAAATCATTCCAAGTTACCAATCAGTTATAGTTATAGTTTCTGTACCAGAACATATCATCTTTAGAAAACTGTTAAGTATTATTTAGTTTGCCATAACACAGAAGCCATAACAGGGGCCACTGCTAGTTCTACAGGGACACTGGCCTCTTTCTATAGCCGCCCATTAACCATCTGAAACTAAAGCTATCCCACTTGAAAGGTTCTGGATAGAGGATATTTTACCTAAAAAGAAGGTATTTCATGGTAAATTCAATTATACATATTTTTTGTACAGTTTCAGTTTTATTACATCTTTTAAATTTAGAGATGTAATATATAATAAATTATAACTTAAATAAAAAACAACAGATAAATGAGTTGTTCCTTGTTAACATAATTTCTGTCTACTGCAGTCAACAATTATTTAATTATTAAATCATTAAATAAAAATTAGATGATTATTTTAATAATCATGCATCCATTCATCCATAGATGGAGGTATCTATCTATCTATCTATCTATCTATCTATCTATCTATCTATCTATCTCTCTATCTATCTATCTATCTAGCAGGTTTTTTACTTTCTAATTTCTAACCCTTGATTATCAACCTCTGTTTACATTCCAGTCTAGAGCAGGAAAGATTCAGTGGTACAGATGATTAAGGTATATTTTCTACTTTAATTTATTTTTAAGCAACCATCTATTCTTTTAGTCAGATTAGACTCTTTATTTTTAACATCCAAATTATATTTAGTTAAAAAGGTCTTTTTATTATTGTACTTGATTAGTTTCTTTATATTATAATTTTCAACTTGTCAATGACATAAGACTACATCAAACTTAAAGAGGTTCAAGAGTTTGCTATCTCCTCTATCTGTTTACACAGCGCTGCAAATTATTGATGAACTTGGCTCTAGATATATGCCTTAAAGGTGATGAGGACAGCAGCACCAAGTTGTCCTAAGGGGAAAGAAAAAGCTCTCATGGAATAATACATCCAAGAGGTGTGTTCAAAGGGTTAAAGAGGGTGGGTTTTGTGTCTGTGTGTGCATGAGGTTGTTCTAATCATTAATCATTTATTGATCTCTATCCATTTAACTGGGAGGTCAAACAAGAGGTATGTTGCTTTGTATGTTTCTTGGATTTCTTCTGAAATATTCTAACAAAATGTTATTAAGAAAGTAGAGTGAAAACATAACATAACAAACATAAGTTAGATTGTTTATGGCTCATTTTACAGTACATTTCTTAGTTATTTCTCCTTTAAAATACTCAGATTTGTTAAAGGATTTTTTCCTGCTGCAAAGGCCTCAGACATTTATGTTTGAGCCACAGGCCATGATGGATGCCAAAGTAAAGCTGTAGCTAGCAGGCAGAATAATAATGAACATCTCAGAACTAGAACAGGTGATGTTCTGTTTGAAATGTTGCTTGATGATCTGATGATGCCTCACTTGTGAACACTTCATTCGGATGTTATTGTCTCAGTTATGGGAACTCCCAGTACAGCAGTCACACAGAACACTTACAATCCACTGTTACAAAAACTAGCCACTCTTCAAACTCTATAGACAGAGCGGAGGAAAGCATTTTGTGATCACCTTTTCTGCTTCCTGGTCATTCTATACAGATCCCATGGAATATATACTATAGCTGGTACTAGTTAAATAAAATCTTCAACTCCAATCCATCCTGGTTCTGTCAGTGCTGTAAACATGTAGTTGGGGGGTGGTTCTGGAGCCATTGGGAATATTTCAGAATAAATCATTTTTATCACTTTTAATTGTTTTGAAAACATCAGCCTACTTAATGGTGAGTGGTTACTTAGTGGTTTTTGAGTCTACACCTATGATAATGGCTCGGTCTCATGTGTGTGGAATGGTGACGTAAGTTTGTTGCAGGCTGATTTTTATCTGGTTAAATCATGTTTTTAAGTAAAATATCCAAGCGAATTGAAAAACAGACTCTGGTAATGAGTTTTAAAGAGGGTAAACAAGGTAGTATGTGAGTTTGATTGATTTTAAGTCCTAATCTGGTAAAGCTTTTATGTTGTGAAGTTACTGTCATCCCATCTATGCTTTTAATTTTAAACTCTTCCTAGATAAAAACTTTATTTGCATTTTACCCTTTGGCACAAGAAATGAATAGTATCACAAGTAAGTCCTATAATTCTAAAAACAAAAACAATACCTGCTATAGGAAAGCAACAAAAGCAAAAAAGAATTTAGAGAGACTTGTTTTGCTTTACAGTATTTGTACATGTAGAGGCCTACATGCCTGCTTGCTGTCGGCTCTTTGCTCCCGCCTGTTTTGACTCATTCAGGCCACGCAGACCTGCTCCTTAAAAGCAGCTAAAGCTGCAGATTAGTCTATATATGCATATGTATTTGCTCAGGATGTCATCATAAGTTAATTATTTAAAATTTTATTGCTGCTATGTCAACAGTGCTGACATGCTAACTGGTCACGAGGAAATTCCTAAGAGCTTACATACATCAGGATAACTTCCACCTAGCAATCATGCCATCCTTGGTTTTCCAATGCTTCTCTTTCAAAATGTCGGGACTACCAAATGAATGTAAGCTGCTGTCTTTGTAGTTTAGCTTGTTTTTTGTTTTGATTTGAGAAGTGGTGAAACTTGGTCAAGTAAATTCCATTCTAAAATGTGACTTTAATCTATATTCCCTGGATAATATTATAAAAGTAGCAAACAAATCCAACAAATCCTTTTGCTGCTGTTATTTACGGCTTCTGGAATTTCTTTTACTTACAAAACTGGCATGCTCACATATCTGCTGTTATGCAATAAACCAGACGAGAAACAGTAAATTATTAATTTCTTACCATTACTCTTTATTTTTTTCTGAAGATTATGGATTTTTTGTTCTTTTTGTCCTGTTAATAGCTTTTTTTTTCATTTCACCTTCATTTATACAGGTTGTCTCATTGAGATTCACACATTAACAAGATAGATCTGTTTTAATAAAAGCAAACAAAATTACAGTCACAACGGCAGAACAAACATTGAAAAGGTTTAACTCAGTTTCATTGTGGTAAAGCTTTCAACGTGCAATTTTTGAAGAGGTATTTAGATGATTTGGTGAAAAATCTTGTTAATGTCTACAAATCCTATGAAAGTAAAGCTATGATGCTGTGTGTGAACTCTGTTAATTAAACACCTCATACATCTGCACCTAATCTTTTTCAATACTACTCTCAAGCATCAGAATAACCCCCCCACCGCCCCATCTCTGCTGTCGTCTGAGCCATTAAAGCATAAGGATTAACGTCTGTCAGTGGGTAACACACGCAGACGTAAACTTTGTGCAGAACTCTGGGCTGAAGGATCGAAACATACTGCTCTTTTTCCTCCTGCTCTGTATACTTATGCACCTCGGAGAAGACCAGCAACGCAGAGCAAAGATCAGCAGACGGAGGGGGAGGTGGTGGAGAGCAGGACTGCCTGCTAGAGGAGCCCACGTGCTTCTTTTTTTCTATTGCTGCACCCTAAGCTGCTGTTCATGGAGGACTGGAGGTAGGCTTTTGTTGCTGTTGTGGGGGGCTGTGTGCTCCTGTTCTCTGGGCGTCTTCACTGCCTTTGTGTTGGACTTTTTCCTTACTCGGACATGTTGGTGCAGCTGGCTTGCAGTGATGGGAATGGTCTGTACACTTGCTTTATATTGATGCTTCTTCTTGTCTGTGAAGACTCTGGATGCTGAATAGTTACGGCTGTTTACTTTAAGAAAAAAACAAAGGAAAAAGTGAAGAGTGGGTCGAAGTGGTGTGATGGTAAACAAACATTGGCGGATGCTTCTTGTGTTTGAGTTTCTGCCTGGGTTCTAACAGTACCGATTCTGTTGGCTTTATACACAGGGATTTGTGATCAGTGTATTTGATCTGTTTCAGCTTTAATAAGAAAGAGAAAACAAAAGTAAGTCAATGTTTTTTATATATTTTTTCATACTTTGCAACCTGCCTTTAGAAAAAAGCCAAGGTTCATCAAAAGCCCCCCTTAGCATGCAGCTAATGGCTCAACCAAGCATAATAAACACCCACTCCTCAAGCTTCCTCTCTACGGAGGAAACATTTGCTTTTGCTCTGAAACTCTTGATATGAAGAGGAAATCTCTTTCAATGTAAGCAGGATTTGCATTTATTGTATTTATTTGTTTTGGAGACAGCTACCTAGTTTAACTCTGCCTTCACATTGTGAATTATGTTTCTCCAATCTACTGGTTCATGGTTGACCCAAATACTCGCACAGCTCTCTCCCCTCCCCCTGACCTCACATCAAAACAAATCACCGCTGCTTCATTTTCTATTGTTCCACAAATGCCTGGTTTATATTAAACAGTTTTCTTGTGTTGAATTTATTTTTATTTTGCACTTCGTTATATGAAACTAATGTAGAGTCTGAAAATTCACATATTTTCTAAAAAGACTAGTGATCTGAGATTCTTTGGACAAAGAAACCTACAGAATCAATATGAGCTTGTTGCCTAACTAATAAATAACCTCTGAGAAAAAGGCTTAATTTTATTTAAATATTAAATGATTCATTTTTTTTTAGATGGACATTTTAGAAAATGCTCTTTGACAGATCTGTTTGTTTCTAAACAATAGATTGTTCAGAACTTAGATTTTTTCTTTTTGAATGACATGAAATGAAGTTAAAATTAGCTTTTTCTGTTGCTGCTTTGGTGAGGCCACATAGAGGTAAACAAATACTGAAGATGGACTATTTATGAACACCTAAACACGTAAGAGAATCCTATAAAAAAACGGGTACAATCAACAATTAGGATGCAGAGCAATCATTTGCTACTTGCAAAATAACTGCTTTTCTCATAATATTTTTCCAATTGAATGAAATAAAATATGGGAATACTTTATTTTATAGAGGAGATCATAATATGAATCAAGATAATTTGCGATTTCATTCAGTTTTGGATTCCCTGGTCTGCATTGGGTGGCATTTAGGTTTTTACTCATTTGAATGTAGATGCTTATAATGCACCACAATACAATGTCAATAAAAGGTTAAAGGAGGGAGGAGGTGGCATCCTAAAAATGGTTCTTTATTTTACTTTCATTTATTAAAGCCAACATGATACAGTGTCTGGATAAGTGGTGCTTTTTTCCTCCTGTTGCAGCGATTCTTTTGATTTCTACTTGCAACTCATGTGGCAACAGATATAAATACAGCATCAATCCTCTCATTTAGCTCTCAGCAAGAACATAAATAAGCTGATTACTCAACATGTCAAGTTCTTCATTTATTTGACAATTATGTCATGGATCCTGAGACATGGTGGTCCATTCTCAGCATCTTTTGGTTGTTTAAAGAAAGCCTCTGGCAGAAATTAAATCAATCAACAACTTTTCCCCATAAAATGATTTCCCCGTCACATTATCTGTTCTGTGGTATTTAGAATTCAGCATAACTCCATGCAACCTGCTGTCAGAGAAAACACACCGATAACAGCTTTTCTTCTTGTTGCTCTGTTTGATATTTCCCACCCATTTGATTTGCATTTTCACTCTCCGTTTTTATCCAGTTTTCTGTTCTGTGAGGGACATTGTTTGTTTATGTTGTGTGATCATGCTTTGCAGCTCCTATCCCACATGCATACATTCATGTCTGAGATCTACAGCGTCTGTAATCTTAATGCTTTACAAAATGCCTGGGATTGAAGCTTAAACGGGTATCTGAAAAGAACAGAAAATGTGTTGCATTTTAGTTAAATGGATTTATTAGGAAAACAATGAGTATGCATCCACTTCTAGCTCAGCCATGTGATCTGTTTGTTATGCTAAAAGACATGTATTTTAATTAGCAATGTTCTAGCATAAATATTGACGATTGTAATACAGGTGTAGGAAACAACAACAGTTCTTTAAATTGTTTTTTTCCTCTTTACATGAAATAAAGGTTAATTCGGAAAAAAGAAATTGAAGGCGGTTGATCCTTTTTACTCTTTGTTTTAAACTGATAAGCTACGTTTATATAACTTGAAATGTCTCAGACATGCTGTCCAAATAAAGTTTAATTTTAAAATACTGTCAGAAAAAGTTGTTTACATTTAACCTGGTTTTAATGGAAAGTGTTCTGAAGGGTTTTTCTTAAAGTTTTTGTGTTTTTTTCCCTTTTTTGCAGTCTGATCATAACAGCTTTTTTCAGCTTTTTTGCTCAGAAAATAAGTAACATGGACAACCGAAGAGGGACAAATGTGCCATCCCATAAAAACAATGACCTATAGCAGATGAGTTCATGTCTTCAAGACATAGAGAAATAGCTACTTCAAAAGTCTGAGAAATGACCTGACAGATTCATTAAGCTTATAACAGCTTTTTAAATATCACCTTGTTGAAAGCATAACAACAATGTTTTAAATTCTATTCGTTTTCAACCAAGTTGTTGATATTGCAATGAATAAAGGTATATTTCTGTCCCTTTTTTTTAAAATGTGCTCAGCAGATGTTAAAGTTATTGAGCACATCCCTGTGTGCAACAATGCAATTGCAAAGATTGTTTGCTATATTAATGGGGTTGTTATATTCTTATATATTGTTACTGTTCTTACATTCAGACGTGGCAGGCTGATTATATATTTGGCCTGCTGGATGGTCTCTCACATCCCTTAATGCCGCACCTGATGCAGGTTCAGTAGCTGGAAGCAATGGGGGCATTGCTGTGCCAAAAAGACATAAAATACTGAGGAAAATGTGTTAATTATGGATTAACAACCACTGCTGTTTCAAACGTAATATTAAACAATCATAATAAAATACTTCCTAGCAATACGCTTATAAAACATGAGTGTATCGGCCTAATTTCAGGGTAGCGATGACAACTTTTAGCATATCAGCCCACCAGCTGAAATGTGCTAGCGGGAACCCAGTGTTAAAAGTAAAGTTTTAGCATTTTTAGCAAAATCCTCAGGTCTCGTGCTGTTGGGTAAGGTTGTTCTGCTCTTCTATGTTCTTTGAACTGATTTTTCATAGGACAAGTTTTGGTTGTAAATATGTGACATTTATGGATCAAACAGTAGTTTACTTATCAGCAATGTAATTGCAGTAGCTATAATTGAGTTTGCTTTCATTTTTCATTTACCTCACCTTTATATCCTGTTTCACTTTGTTTTTATATCATAGGTGGGTAATCAAAACGTTCACTCAAGAGTAGAACTGTTGGAACTTTTTTTTACTCAAGGTGAAATTTTTATATAGAAATTACTCATGTAAGATTAAAAAGGTACTTGGTAAAAAGGCTCCTGAATTACTGAGTAACTGTTCTGATTTAAATAGGCATTATGGAGTTTTCTATTGATACTGCCATCTTTGGTCAAAACAAAGAACTGCAGAACTCTTCTGTTAGTTCTTGTAGCTCAGGCTTGCATTTCATATGTTTTTTTTGTTTGTTTGTATTTTTAAACTTTTTTTCACCTTACTTGGAGTTGCCATTGGTGTCTGAGTTAAGGTCACTTTTGCGTATCCACAAAATCCATCTTGAATATAACACTTTGATTGTTTGCTAGGTCTGATCCTTTTAACACGGATGCACTTGACGTCACATCTGCGTGGGAACTTCTGAGGTGTCAGTCTGTTCAACAAGTTATGTTTTAGTTGTAAAGGGTCAAATAAAAAGGCTGTTGTAAAGATTTTTTTCAGTGAAAACTTGCATAATGTCTCTTTAATGTTTAGAATTATGTAACAGACTGAGAGTTATGTGCAAATTATGGTATTTCAAACTACAATGGAATTTTTCTTTCAAGTAAGAGCAGTAATACTTTTACAAGACTGTTAAGTAAAATAAAAACACATTTGATTTCAAGGCACTTTACAGAGACAATTCTTACAGTTCATGCAGTTCATTGGTTCAAAGTTTTATATCTAAGGAAAACCAGCTGAATACATCTACTCATTGACTCAACAGCAA
>JAUZNJ010030717.1:0-14624 GCA_034780135.1 Jordanella pulchra
GATGGATGGATGGATGGATGGATGGATGGATGGATGGATGGATGGATGGATGGATGGATGGATGATGGATGGATGGAATTTTTTTCCCTATGACTTTTCTGGCCTGATGTCTAATCTTGGAATCTAATAAAGTAGAAGCTATATGGAATTTGACATGTGGATTATGAGGTGATTATTTATGGAGACTTTTTAATTAAAAGAAAAACTGCTTATTAGGAATCCTCAGTTCCCTCATTAATAGCAGGCAGAGGAAGAGTCGGTTGTTTGAGAGTTGGCAGGGAACACTAATGAGGAGGAGAACGGGGAAAAGAGGAGAAGGTGGTTCGTTAGGAAAATAGCAGAGAAGCAAAAGTGTTGTTGCTGGGATTTCACAGGATAATTTGCTGCCTTTTATGACTCTAAAGGCAAAGATCCATAATTTCAAGCAGACAGGGGATGACTTTTATCCACAATTAGAGATAAAATTAAATCCTCTTTGAAGAACTAATATAAATCATGGGAGCCATTGTGACAAAAAACAGTTTACCTAAAGTGTAGCAGTTTAAAGAGGCCTGCTTCGAATATAATCTAAGACTGAATAGAAATGCAGATGTAAAGTATTTTTGATTAGCCTAAGCTAGAGTAGGTAAATAAACTCAGCAGACACAGCTAGCCGAAGAGAGCAGCTAAAGTGCAGTGTCACGTGTCTTTGTTACAATTTCTGTGACCAATAAAAGTGGAAAAAAATCACAGATCCTTTAAACACTTCTTCACAAGTAATTGCACATATCCAACCCCTATCTTTGCTCCAATATTCATGAATAAAATCCTGTTTAGTAAATAGAGTGTCTACTCTATTCTCAGTAGATTTCCAGCATTTTCAGCCAAATTTTTCAGAGGTTGATCAAGAACTCTAGTGAACAATCAGCACGATGGAGAGATAGACGGACAGCAGAGAGGTGTGGAGAAATTTAGAGAAGGCTTTGTGACAACCATGCTGTTAGATTTGTTTTTTTTTGTTCTTGTTGTTGTTTGTTTTGTTTTTTAACTATCCTGCCTAGAAAAACTGAAGTCGTCAGGAATGGACCAGAACCTGTTCCTTAGTGGAAGCTGGACTACCTAACTGGATGGTGATACTATGTTAGGATGCAGGGCTGTGTCTGTGACAGACTGCTTTATGGAGCTGCTGGTGGATTTCCCACCCCAATGACACAGATGAACATCTAGGGAACTGACACTGAGTTAAGTATCATGATGTTCAACCCAACAATAAACTGGAGTTATAAAGCCGATGCTCTTTACAGGAAGGATTAGAGTGAAGCCTACCTGCTTAGGGGACTGAGATGGAGAGAAGGGTGCATTCCTCAAAAGATCTTTGACTCGGTGGTGGCATCAGCCTCCTTTTACTGTGTAATTTGTTAAAACAGCAGCATATCTACTGCTGAGAGGCAGAGATTAGATAGAAATATTAAGAAGGCCAACATTTTTAAGACTTTTGAATTAATTAAAGCTATAAAACACCAAAACACAATTAAGTAGCCACCCCAAACCATGCTGGAGACATCCAGGACATGAGCCTCTATGAGGTTTTCAATTCAATTTGACTTGATTCAATTCAGTTCAGTACAATTAAATTTCACTTAATTTAACTCAAATAAAACTTGAATGTTGTTTTATCTGATATTATAGGTTCTTCTTCAATGACTTGTTGGTTGAAAGGGATCTTCTGTAGTGGTCTTACTTACAGTGGACCTGGAGAAGCCGCTGACTGAATGCACTCTGCTGTTGGTTGACAACCTGATGAAATGTTTGCTCAGGGTTGTCCATAATGTCCCTAATTTTAAGAAGCATTATTTTGAAATCCTCTGCAGTGGTACAAGAGGAGTCTGCAGAACAGAGCCACCTTCTGTTATAGCTTTTGAGCTTCTTTGTTATTTGTTCTGAACCTGCACAGATGACGGCAGACAGGATCATACTTCCCACAACAGACTTACAGATGATATACAGCATCTTACTACAAACACTAAAAGATCAAGGCTTCCTTAAAAAATCAGTCTGCCTTGTTCCTTCTTGTAGACAGCTTCTACAGGGAGAAACTTTGCAGCTTATCCACCCCTGATCTGTCCCTGGAGCCTTGATAGATGAATTTGTATAAATAAATAAATAAAATAAGTACCCTGATGTTTACCTAAACAAGAGACTGGAATCGAGTCTAGGTAAACAACAAGGTATTAATACTCCCCACGTCCAGCCCTTCTCTTATGAAGATAATAATGTTTGACGTCTTCCTGTTTCTCTTCAAATCTACAACCTCTCTTGGTTTAACTAATAATGTGGATCAGATGATTGCTTCCACATTAGGCCACAAAGTTACCGGAACGTAGCTTCTTGCCCATATGAATGCACCACGTGACTGCAGAGTCATCCAAGTATTTCTGCAGATAACAGGAGTGTGTCTGTCTATTTGTTGTCCTGGTAGTTACTTGACACTTGTTTGCATACTTACCTGGGTCAACACAAGTCTCTCTAGGAGCTTTATGATGTACAATGTCAGGGTCATTGCCAGCTAGAGACGCTGTAGGGCGCGTATTAAAATTATTATTTTTTGCCCCAGTGGTTTTTATTGTTTATTAGTTTTTGAAAGCAGGCATGCAGAAAATGGGAGCAGTAATGGAAGGAAGTGCCTTGAGGTGACATGTACTGTGAATTTTATAAATAAATAAAAAAGAATTCAATGGAGTTGAAAGACCTGCGGCAAATGTCACTTGGCTGGGACTCGAACCAGCGACGGCCCCATCGAGAACCAAAACCTCTGTACATGGGTGGTGTGCTTAACTCCTTGTCAACCACCCCATCGTCAACTGAATCAGAGGAATTACAATGAATAATAAGATCACCACTCATGGCAAGTATATCATTGATGCATCTGGTTTGGCATTTGTGTGCAACCTTTGTACATAATCCCTGAGCTGGTTTGATCAGCAGAGGGCTTGTGGACAAACACAGAGCAAAGTCTTAAACAATGTGACCCTTATTGAGCATCAATTAAAAAGTGAAGGATGCAGATGTTGTTTGAGGTGCAAAAACAAGGTAGAAAATACTCAAGAAAGCTGACATCTCAACATACTTAGCATACAAAGAGTTGGTGAGCTGATCCTGAGGAAGAAAATATATTTTAAGATTTACATCCATGAGACACAGAATGATATTTGTTGATGCTTGAAACAATCATTGTCCTGAAAAGGTGATTACAAAAAAATTTTCAAAATACTAGATAAGCTCTGAATGTTAAAACTAAGTACAAATTCAAAATAGTTGGTAGATGAAGATGATCCAAACAGTGAAAAATAACATTGACTACGTATAGTTCCATCTGTGATGAATGAGTAGAGACAAGAAGACAATCAGGTCGACTAGCCCTCATGTGGATCAGAGGGAAGATATCACACTCTGAAAAATGACAAACCAATGGAGCACGAAAGTATACATTGCCAAATAGTAATTACCATTTTCTCTTACAGTTCCTGCAGGGAAACTCCTCTCAGATAATATAGGAATTAACTGGTAGTTACCCATCTAAACTTCCAAGGCTGCTCTGGTCAGCATTGTGTGCTGTGTTATGATGGGAAAAGTTCTTTTGTCGAATCCTGCTGTTGTAAATAACTATCCCAGAAGTCTCTCCCACCAAGTCTAAAAAACAAAATACCCTGCGCAGGGGTTGAGGTGGGTGGGTTGGGTTGAGGTCAGGCTACACACACACACAGATGATCCGGTCATTACTCCTGCTACTGGAACTCTCATATTGTTTCAGCCCAACAAAGCAGCAGCTGGCACAAACAGGCAGCTATTTAACAGCCACCAATTGATGCTATGTCACCAGGTGCGACTGTGTGCCTTTCCCATCCTCATTTTATGCATCAGCAGAATTTTGTTTGCCTTTACTTTCATAGCTTAAATGCTGGAAAACATAAGGGGGTGTGAGTGGGGGGTGGAGAGTTAAATTATATTTATGCCCAGCAACTGAAATGGCTCTGTGTGAGCAGAGCTGCGCACAGATGTGAAGACATCGAGAACTCCTTATCTCACTGTCTATTTTTGTAACTGAATTGGTGAACTGAGTAAAGCATGTAAGCTTAAACATGTCCTTGGGAGTTTGTGCTTGCACACTGATGAGGATGCCACCAGGTGTCTACGTTTGCAGGAGTATGTGTTTCTCCACACGCCTCTGTGTGTGTCAGTATCTGCGTGTATCGTAACCACCAGAAATAACACACTTCCATGGGACCTTTTAAATGGACACCATCTGTCTCTATCAGGGAGAGCTTTAGGAAAACAAATGGTTTAGCCTGGATCCTTTTTTTTAACAGTAGCTGAGGAGCTGAGATGATCCAGCACAATTTCTTAGGGAACAGAATAAAGAAGGTTTGTGTATGTAAAGATATAAATGAGTCTGTTACAGTGGTTAATAGAATAAATAACTTATATTTCGGTGTTTCCTGATTTAGGATGTGCCGCTCCATCACCTTTCACATGGATTCGACCTGAAACATTGTCCCAGTGTAAATAAATTCTGCAAACTAATGCATGCAGTTTAACAAAGATCAGCACCTGGGCAAACTCCATGTTTGTCTGGGCCTATAGTAGGAGCTTATCACTCATTGTAAAGCCTAGTCCACTATCTCTATTGTCCCCATGCTGTACCAGGCCACCTGAACTGAAGCTACAACTAAAGCACCTGTGCCCTTCTACGCAGTTATGTGTCATCTGTGTAGCCTGATAGGCTGTTCATTAATCAGTCCATCAACCTGCCTCTATGTCGGTGTTTCAATCTATCGCTGTGTCCTCTGGTCTGTCATTTACAGTACATGTCAGACAGCTGTCAGGATGGCTTTCTGTGTGTGAGTGCATGTGTGTATGTGTGTGTCTCTAAGCTCTCTGCCTTCACTGTCAGGTCCACTGAGACAGACACAGACGTGATTTGATGGCCACAGTGTCTGATAGCCCCCAGATCCGTCATGCTTTAACTGGGCTTGACTGTGGATGAGCCTCTAAACTGCCTGCTACAATAAGGGACACGTCCAGGAGAATGGGTTTGACCCTATGGGTCATCTCGCAGATTAAGCCTGTTGCAGGGAAGACTGCGTGTGGACCCGCAGCTCATTCACACTTCAACAATACACACAGCAGCACATTCAGTAGAATCTGATCATCTTGTGTGGAGGAGTTTGTGTGCGGGTTGGTGTGTAGTGGTGGTGGTGTGTTTGCATTTGTATGTTGGAGAAAACGGGCTCTGCACATGACCAGCAATGTGTTTGACACAGACGTTTTAGTGCCGTTCACCTGCATGGTGTCATTTAAACACACATAAACAGATAAACGCACACTAAATTCCCTATATCTTAACAATGACTTTGTATTTTTCGCCATTATTATTTTATTGATTTCTACAGCCTAACCATTATCCTAAATCTCAACTAAACACAATTAACTACTTACACCATAATTGAATCCCTACCTCAGAAACAATAATCTTCCTTTGGGGACCATTTTTTTGCCCCTATAAGACACAATGGGTCCTACAACATAGTGTATGTTGGAAAATGGTCCTTACTCTACTGTTTGTCTACACACAAACGCACACACATTCCCTAAGAAGAAACTCCTGGGTTTTCTCCTGAATCTAAGCCTCTCTAATCCCTGGGAAAGATTTGCAACAGTTTGACGTAATCCTTTTGCATTTTACCCTTCCATACTCCCAAATGCCTCCTCCGCCATAGCCTTGCCAACAATGCACATGTGATAGCTTGATGTAATTAGACTTGTTAAAAGCTCTTCATAAATAAAAGCGTTTTGTCTGCTTTCCACACTCTGTCTGCGCACAGATTTGTGATGGTTATGCATAATTACTCAGACTGCATAGTAAAAGTCCAAAATCTGAAATGTTATAAATTTTAACTCCTTTCCACACTATCAACATAAGTGTCTGTAATTAATACTCCTCGTTATAGCTAATTATGAGTCATCATATATCAAAATCATGTCTAACAAAAAGTTTGAAAAGCTATGTTGAAACGTGCCTCATAAATTCACTGAAGGACAAAGCCTGTGACAACAGCTCACTGTTGTTTGAGTGTTTTAGCTTCATGTTAATTGAAGCTCGCAGGAGTGTTTTCAGCTGCTTTAAGTGTACCAGCTGACAACAGTGTTCATGTTGGTCATGTCATTTTGTTTCCTACCTAAAAATGCTCTGTTGAAAATGTGCTGGGAAGTACAAGTGTTAGAAATATGTCAGCTCCCACACAGACAGAATAAAGTCCCTGTCATTTACCATCTGTGCCACAGAACACCGCAAACAGGAATGTGCCAAACACCTTGTCATGTCAAAGGACGGGTCGTCATAAAGGTGCTGCTGTTCGGGTTTCAGATTGTCTCACTTTTTTAAAAAAAGTCCAGTTTTAGGAATAAAATTAAGTTTTGTAAAAACGGCACTTCATTAGTAGGCCTTAAATGAGCGTATAACCTGAGTGTATGATGCCGATGTTGATAACGATGATGATGATTGTTCTCACAGAGGTGTTTCTTGTTTACACTTCCTGTTGGGCGCTGAGCTATCTCCGTTGACACCTTTAGTGACAGCGCAGTCACAGTGCATCGCATGTCCTGTCAACACGAATAGCTCCCATGCTTCTGGTGAAAAGAACATTTTTCACAACTTTGGGAGCCCATGTGTGACCATGTGTTTATGTCTGTTTCCTGTTTGTCATACAAAAATCAGTTGCTCAGTAGCAGCAGAGACTGATCAAGAGACACAATATGGAGTAAGTAAATTAAGCTTGATGTTGAGTGTTTCTCTCTTTTAATAACTATAATCATTTGAACAATTTACAGAACCTCATTGGTCCCCAATTCTAAGACTATTAAAAAGTTCTTGTTCCTGTTTTTATTCCTTTATGTGTGAGAGCTGTGATGCCCTAAACCAAATCTATGATGTTTATGCTCCTATCTATGCTTAGTGACAACAAAGAAGCTTAACTTTTGCTCAGGCTCCACCCTCTATTATGATTGCTCTAAAAATCTGCTTTCACTCTTATACAAAAAATGTAACTCTGTCAACTCCAAGTCGACCAAAAACTGATCTTTTGGAGAAACTGCCCCAGAGAAAATGAATTGTCATGAAGTCTGGAATTTTGTGAAATACACCAAATCATTTTCTCTGTGTATTAATGAAAGCCAGTGAAGTACGTAACGATTCCAAATACATGAACGTTCAAGGCAGGATCTTATTATCTTGTCTCTTTATTATAATAAGAAACAGCTCTTCCTGTTCTTATTCACTAGTTGAGGTGATAGCAGGTTGGGTACCTTGGTTAAAATTGTAGCACCTGTGTACCTGTTTTTGTGTATTAACACTGGTATACTTCAGTTAAGTAAACAGATAAAGTAGTTTAATAGTATCATGTTAATACACAGAGGTGTGCATAACTTTTCAAGACGTTTTTATGGCTTGATCCCACTTTATCAGAGAGACCATTCTGACTAGCTATTGACTGAAGTGTTGGAAAAAAGTTCTCCCTCATTTTGGAAACTTGCTGCCTACGATTTTGATATCAATTAATTTTCAGTCTCTAACCTCAACATGTATATATAACAAATAGTGTTGCAATTTATAGGCTACTTACTATTAAGTTATCCTTATCTTATGCATTGTGAGAGTCATTGTTAAGGCAGTGGTGCAAGTAAATAAGTGTCAGCATTGCTATGTAAACACAGCGAATAAGATAGATGCTGTAAGCTATTGCATTTTGCAGAATATCGTAATTACAGGTTTCAAATTGAATAGTCTAATTAGTAGTCAAATGTAAGAAGACCAACATTTTCATTGAGAGAAATCGTGCTGTAAAAGGTAAAGTGACTGTTCTGGATGATTCTCTGGATGCTGCACTGTGGAAGCAGATCTATATAAGCAATCATTAAATCAGTCATTAAATAACTTAATCCTGATGTTTGAACCCATTTTCTCACATTTATTTACCGACCTGCTCAGACAGCAAAGGCAAACTGAAAAAAAATCTTTTCTCTTCGTCTGGAGACAATATTCACAGCTGTGATTAAGTATAAGAATGAGAAGACAAAGTTGAATCTTCAAATGTATCAAGATCATTTAGAAACTGTACAACAGTAAATAATAAGAAATAAAACCAGCAGCACTCACTGGGGAACCGTTTAGCATGTGCGGAGCATGAGGTAATCTTCAGCCTTCTACCACCTCAGGCCTCCATCATAACAGAAACTACTGCTTACAGAATCACAATCTTTTGGAGACATAATAAATTGTATAGGTTGAAAGACAATCTTACCTCAATCTTCAATCGTCTCTTGACCCCCCACTGGATCCCAAGGTTGACAATGGCTGCCTTAGAGGTAGGGTTGGCTTGGCTATCCGCTTGGCTGGAAGAGTTACTACACTTCTCCTCCACAGAAGTTTCTGTCACCTCAGTGGTGCTTCCAGAGGCCCCTAGACATTTCCCTCAGGAGATGACACTGAGTCCCCTATTATTTCTCCTGGACTTTTTTGTTTATTGGTCTGTTGTTGCTTTGAAATAACATCACTGACTTGATGTAGAAAACATTTTTGCATTCTGTATTTGTGTGAAAGTTTGCCTGATAAGGTAAAATGTGTCATCATGGCTCACATGTCTGATGTAATTTCGTGCCTCACTATGTTTCCAGAAAAACTATCCTGTGTTTATCTGAACTTTGTTTTCATTGGCTTGCATATCTGTGTGGGCAGACCAATCTTACAGGTGGTATCGCTTCATTTTCTCCGAAGGTCAAAACTATAGGCTTTTGGTTTATCTTGTCCATAGTTGCAGGAAAAATTGCCTGTGTTGCCCTATTAACCTCAAAGTAGAAGTGAATAGAGCCTCAGAGGGGCACCACTGGAGGTGCCATAATTTCTACAGACATCATATGACCGGATTTTCTCTCATATTAGATGCCAAATCAGAACCAGTGTGACTTAGTCTGTGCATTACAACCACTGCTGGGAATCGGGATGTGGGAGAGAACAGTGTGGGCAACAGGCAGCATGTGATGTAGAAGACACAACTGGTTTTAACATCTGTACTCATAAATCATAAAGACTCTCTTAACTAAACACACATATACACACACACCCATGTAAGCAGAGAGCAAACACACAAAACACACACTCTCTCTTATGCTCCCTTTCTATACAGTAAGCATGTCTGCAGGTGGAAAAGGTAATTACTCACCACAAAACATTAGTTGGACAGCAGTGAAACGAGGGCATTTAACTGGTTAACTTTAAAGCATGCGCCACAGGAAGGCCAGAGGTAAGAAAGAACATGTTTATGGTTCTCAGTACGATCTGAACACAAAATTAAAGGATCCATTTAGGTGATGGAGGAAATTTTTGTACGGAGAGTTTGAACTACACAACGTTAATGTGTAGGAGCAGTTTATGGGACCTGTATGAAAACAGTTGTCTGGTGTCTAAATGGTCGGAGAAATTAAAGGTTAACTACAATCACAAGGATATAAATGACAAAATCCAAGATATTGCAGCAAAAGCAAACACAGGTTCCGAAAATTAATGAATGAACTGTACTGTCAAGAAAAAAATGGCTTTTATGTTTTTTTGAATTTCAGGAAAAAAGACACATCTAAGAATCTAAATGATTCGGATGTTTTATAGTGAAAGAAAAAAATGCTTTGATCTGAAAAAAGGCACATTCAATTTCCAAAACTATAACCTGTAAAAACAGTTTAAAGTCTACCTTGTCTTTATTCTGAATAACTAATAAATGTAAACGTCACGGATTTTTTGAAAAAGAGATCATCTTTCCCTACATTAAACATTATGATTGAAATAGAATAAACCAACAATCTAAACATAAGTTAACATAAAGAGCACAATCCTCCTAAAAGGTTTCTTTTGAACAATGGTTGTTTTTGTCATGTTTCAGGTCTTATATTATAGTGTTCCTTGTGTAAACTGGTAATAATTGAAAAAGACAATAAAAAAATTGGCAGCTCACTGGGTCAGTTTCAGATATGCATCCCCAAGTCATAGATAACACAATGAAACTGCATTGTATTCACTTATTCTAAAGAATACTCAGTATACTTAATATGGTTTCTTATATGCTGCCACAGAACTGGTTGTCTGTTGTGTTCTGCTCCACAATGTAGCATTTAGAAGACGGCTTGATGAGAAAGAAATGGCAGCACTGGTTATTGATTCATGGGTGGTGCTTTAAAGTTTTATCAGTTTGTGCACCTGCAGAAGTAGACTGTTAGCTTCAAAAGGGTTAATGCTCTGGCATTTACAATGAATGACAGAGATTAAGCTGTTTTCTCTGAAGACAGAATGGTTTCAAACAGTTTAAAGCTATGAAGGCCCAAAAGGCCATAAAGCTTGCTAAAAAAAAAACTATTTTCAAGACTTGCTGAAAATCAATATTCCTTCTGTAGCATTCAATGATGGGAGATTGAAAACTACATTGGATCGTCAAAACTTTGAAATCAGCTATCTATATATTTGGGTTTCCTTTTCTCACTGGAGTGTGTTTCAAGCATTTCAGATGCCTGGGAAGAGTTTCAGTTAATTTCAGTTTTCTAAAACTATCTTGAAAGGCCTATTCTGATTTCTATCTCTCAGTAAAGCTTTATGTAAAAAACACAGCTTTCTGCACATATTCTGCTGGTATATCCATAGTCTATAAGGTCATGGGCGGCTCTTCAGTGCTAAAGAAACATTAAATGCAGGTCAAAGAATGTGCTGAATTTGTCCAACATCAACAAAATTTCTTGCACCTTCAAAAGGACAGCACTCTATCATTCTTTGACATTAATGAGGAAAGCGTAGCATAAAGGTCACTGGGATTTTTTTATCCACCCATGTACACTGAATACCACAATGGACAGTAAGAGGCCTATTTTTGCTGTTGGTTATTTCCTTTTTCAAGATCTAAAACTCTTAGGTTTTTTCTGGACTGTTCTACAAAATACACAAAATTTCACAAAATGTACAGCTTTTTGACCAAAGCATAAAGCATTCCTGATCATAGTTTCTGCCAATTTCTTGCAAAGAAAACATCAGACATACAGTGAATGGCAGCAGGATTGCTCAAAGTGCAGACAGACTATCATCAGTTTGACGCAAGTCAAAAAGTTTAATCAGATCCTTAAGAGCGATGTAGATCTCATCAAATGAGTGGAATAAAACACCAACAGGTCTTATTTCAGATTACACAGGACCTTTCATGAGTAGAACCATGAATTAAAAGGAATACTGTCCTAATAAAAGCACCCAACATTAAATTCATTTGTACTACATTGTACTAGTTACTGATTTAATCATCATATCTAACCTAAATTTCAGAACAACTTAAACACTGTAATCCTTGCAGTTGTTGAAGAGCTGTCCTTTTCATCATTGATTTCTAAGACCACGCCCTAAAGGATCTATTAACTACCTGATTCTCCATAGGATAAATGTTGTTTTTTCTTTTAGACTAAAGAAAGCAGTGTTAACTGAACTGCTGTTTTTGTTAACAAATACTAGCCAAACAAGAGGCTATGAATTAGATCCATTGAAGATTTCTAGGGTGGTTGAATTGCTTGTACGTCTAGTAGTTCTCTGAAAATGAACGTTTTTCCTCTTGCATTATTATTCTTTAACCAGGTATCGTTTTAATGCAACCAAGACATAAGTTGTTTTGGACAACTTTAATATGTTCTGCTTTTCCCTTGAATTGCATGGGATGCTTACTTGCTGATTTTGCTCCAGACCTTTTCTGCACAGCCCTATCATTTGTGTAACTCTTGAGTAGTTATATGGTTAAATCAAGCAATCTCTCTAACTGTCAGTAGGTTCAAATTGAAATATTAGCTGAGGGTGTAACTCTGAACACTAGTTAACAGAGCCACTTGGACTCAACTTTGAGCAGAAATCATCTCTGCCTCACATCTCCTTTTTATTTCTTTTACTGGGAAGGTAAGGTGTTGTCAAAGTAGGCGCTTCCTGGTAATTACATACTTTTATAAAAGAACAATGACAACCCATTTTCCAGGATAGAGAGGGGCTGCTGCTCAAAGAGCAGACATACTTGAATCAATTCAGTCCGAATAACCTCTTTGGAAGTAAATTTAATAAAGAAATACCATCAAAACAGTACAAAGTTTAAAAAAAAGGGATTTTGGATCATACAGGCCTTTTAAATACTAAATGCTGAAGCTCACCAGACTCCTATAAAGAATCAAGTCAACCTTACAGTAACATGACAGAAAATAATAAAAAGATAATTGGCAAAATAGGTCTAAAAAAGCAGCATTTCTCTGTAGTCAGCCTAACATATCCCACAGCATAAAAATGACCGCTAAATATGTACATTAGATGCTCATGTGGAAAGCCTGAACAATACTGATAGTGATTACTGTCTGCTGTATGATAACATCTTTCTCATCTTTTGCCATGTGTTGCCCATGCATTCTCATTAATGACCTATTTCATGGCACATTAATTTAAACCCTTTTAGGGAAATGCAACATTAGCACATCTCCATAACTCTTTTCCGAGGTTAACATTTTAAAATTTCATGCACTGAAAATTATTTATGTCCAACCCACCTTTGTCCATGTATTGTGGTGGGCTTGATTTTTTTTTTATCATTTGGCTGGAAAACAAATAATGCACTGTTTTTTCTGATCGGAGAAAACAAATAACCTTGACAGAGACAGATTTTTGTTGTTTTGGGTGTTGATGTCCTTAATCACTGCTTCCAAAAGCAGATTATGATTTATGTCAGAAATCATGCTACCTTTGCTAAAACAGTACCCTTATCTGCTGGATTTCATCATACAACACAAAAACAGTTTTCTTCTAACTTCAAGGAGCAAACCAGTGATTAAAATAACCAATTTACAGCAAATTCAAATTCCCCATGTATCTGGACTTACCTCAGAGGCAGTCCGGTTTTTCTGTGCACTCTTTCTTCTTTTGATTTCATTATCTTGATTCTTTTTTATTAAGACAAATCTCATAACCACTCAAGGGAGACAAAAAAAAGCTTAGTCACATATACCAGATTTACATTTTCAATTCAAATCAGTGTTATGACAATTCACAACAAATGTAATCTCAAGGTACTCCATAGAGAAAATTCAATTTGATCATACAGTCAAACTGGTAAAAAGTTTTTTGTCTACGTGTCTGTCATTCTTTGGTGGAGTGCTATCCCATATGATTTATAAACGACCTATATTAAGGTGATTATCTCCCAAGGTTCTCTGTTACTTTCATAGCTACAGTGGGTTTTCTGGAATCCATGATTGAAGACTAGTGTCGCTCATCTCAAGGTTCGCCTTCAGATCATCACCCATATCTGCAGTGTCTGCCTTGGATTATATAAGAACTCAATGCTCATATCTCCTTTGCTACCAATTTTTCCCCTTTTGGGATTTTCTTAGACTATCAACCTCATCTATTTCCCGCTGATGAAAAAGACATTGTTGTTACCTCAGTTAACCATCCTGAACTAAAGCAATTGCTGCTCTCAACTGCACAGCTGCCTAAAAGAAACAGATCGCTGACAGAACACACAACCCTGATCCTCAGTACTCTCTGGTCAACAGGTGTGGCTCTCATCTCCCCTAAAATCTATGGTAAAGAAACTCTCTCCTAGATTTATTGTCGAGTCTTTCATCAGCCCTACCACTATCCATCTATACCTTCCTGCCATCTTCAGGTTTCATTCCATGTTTCATGTCCCCCAGGTTAAACCTGTTAATTCCAGTACATCTGCAATGATGGAACCAACATGAAACTAACTGAAGACAATCTTTATGAAAGGAAAGAAATGCTCAACTGAAACCAGTTCCAGTAAATTCATCCAGTTCATCCAAACAGGACCTCCTGTGTTTGTAGTTGTGCAGTTTTTGTTGCTTAAGTTGAACAGCTCTTAAGACCTTTAAGCTTACACAAAGATTTGTAATTTGATGACAATGGGGCATCATCAGATGGATGTTGATGAATGTATTTTCACTAAATAAACTCACAGTATGGAACTAGGTGATGTCAACAAAATGTGAATTGAGGATTTGACTGCCAATGGAGAGAAAAACAAAACTTTAATACAAGTAAGAAGAAGAGGTAGTAGTAGTGCTACTTTACCAGAAGATAATGAATATATTAAATAACTGGAACTGGAAGTCATAGCTAATTAAAAGGTAATTCAGAATCAAGGTTAAAATCAATAATTCACAATTAGTTAAACTATTATAACTGTAATCTGCTTAATACCAGGGTTATTAGAGTTTTACTCACAGTGGGGCTCCTAAATTTGGCTGTTAAGATCTAGTTGCCTTTCACCAAATTCATAACTTAGACTATGGTTATCAGCAGAGTTAACCATCAACTGAGAAAGTGTTTATGTTCATTCAACTGTCAAGCAGAAAGAATAGATCTGGCCTGAGTGATCAATCATTCACTGTATAAAATAACCACAAATGACCACAGATTAAAACAATGATACCTTTATCAGCTAACTGTTGAGATCCGGAGCCTGTCTGCCACCTTTTCTCCAGCAGAGCGCGCCGTGGGTCTCCTGGGCTGGAGCCCT
>JAUZNJ010030718.1:0-14623 GCA_034780135.1 Jordanella pulchra
ATGGATGGATGGATGGATGGATGGATGGATGGATGGATGGATGGATGATGGATGGATGGAGGATGGTTGGATGGAGGATGGTTGGATGGAGGATGGTTGGATGGAGGATGGATGAATGGATGAATGGATGAATGGATGATGGATGGATGGATGGATGGATGGATGAATGGAGGATGGATGGCTGGATGCTGGATGGAGGCTGCGGGAGGGATGATGGCTGGGTGGATGATGGAGGGAGGTAGGATGGATGGCTGATGGGTGGATGGACGGGTGGATGGATGTAGGATGGATGGAGGATGGACGGATGGATGGATGATGGATGGATGATGATGGATGGATGATGGTTGGATGATGGATGGGTGGATGGACGGACGGATGGATGTAGGATGGATGGAGGATGGACGGATGGGTAGATGATGGATGGATGATGGATGGATAGACGATGATGGATGGATGGGTGGATGGACGGATGTAGGATGGGTGTGTGGGGGTGTGTGTGAAAACACCATCTTAAGCTCTTGATCAAGTGATCAGTGAACAAAAACATTATCTGCATTGCAGCTGGGATGTTATAACCGCCTTAATATTGCTGCCCAGTCGTTCTTTGCAGTTGTATTAATGCACGTCAGATGACGACTGAGCTAGACGTATAATCGATCAGTCAAAGCTGCAGGGGAGAGTAAAGATGAACTGAGCTTCTTTACAACACAGATCTGAATCATCTGCACCAAACTTTAAGCAATCTTTTATAAGTTCTCACTTATAATCAGGTAATCCATTTAGAAACATTGCTGTTGAATGGATTACTTACTGGACTGGCGACCTGTTGAGGTGTACGCTGCCTTTTGACCATAGACTGACGGAGATGGGCAGCGGCTGCACCACGACCCGGATGGATGGATGGATGGATGGATGGATGGATGGATGGATGGATGGATGGATGGATGGATGGATGGATGGATGGATTACTGGCCGTTCAATCTGCTTTTTCTAAAGCTTTCTTAAGTTTAATGCCAGCGCTGCTTGACTTTAGTGCAACTCTTTGGAGTCTCTTTTGACCCGTCTGTCAGAAACTGGTTATGAGGAGAACCTGGACATTGTTGATTAATAGCAAAATGAGGATCTTTCCATTTCAAAGTTCTTACTTCAGCAGTGCTCACTGGGGCATTAAGAAGTATATTAAATGATAATATGTAAATAATGTAGTATATAAAGTGCGTTCTTAGTCATTGTCAGGAATAAGTTTAGCCCTAGTAAGATCGCTCAACTTTCACCAGTCTCACTACTCTGTTCATTACTTTGGTTTTAGGAAACCTTCAATATATCGGTGAAGGTTCTAAGTCATCAGGGTCATGGTCTAGGAAAGTTCAGTTTAGGCAACTAGACTTGTGGTTTTCTAGAAGACCTTCAAAGGCCATAAATTATCATCAAACCAGCCAATGTTGATTTCAACCACAGCAGGGATATTTGCTGTTACAGCTTTGTTTTCTGCAGCTTTTTGCACATGACACCCCCACCACCACCTCGGTAGTGGTAAAAGATTCAGGATGCATTTTAACAGAAATCAACTATAATAAGAGCCTGTATAAGAAGTTGTTTTCTAAAAGTGAGCTTTCAATGACAGGAACTGGTCTATAGCCCCTGTGGCTGGGATCTATAATTGTAATGATTTTAACCCCATGTAACCATAAGTTGTTTATAATATTTTCTCTTTTTTTTTCCCCCACTGATGCAGGCGGAATGAAAGAACAGGATTTAATGTGCATCAAGCTTCATGGAGTAAACCGAATAGGCCTCAAGAAGATCATCGACTTTATCTACACTGCAAAGTTGTCACTGAACATGGAGAACCTGCAGGACACGCTGGAAGCTGCCAGTTTCTTACAAATCCTTCCTGTGTTGGACTTCTGCAAGGTTTTCCTCATTTCTGGGGTAAGACGATAACAAAACGCAGAAAACTTAAGAGCTCATTGAAAAATAGCTTAAGGAAGCCCTGCTTCTTATTTTTAAACAGGATTTTGAATATTTTGTTTTTATATAATGTAGCAAAGAGTTTGATTTTTAAAATGTGTAAGTGCAGCACCTTGGAAAAGTATTCATGCATTTTTGTCTCATCACAACCCGACTAGATGTTCGAGTGATGTAAATTCTTTAAAGTATTTAAAACTCAAACTAGCTTGTTCTCTTTGATGTCCAGATTTATTCCAACTTGTTCTTCTTTCTGTTTTGCAGGTTTCGCTTGACAACTGCGTGGAGGTGGGGCGAATTGCCAACACGTACAACCTGACAGAGGTGGACAAATACGTCAACAACTTCATCCTGAAGAACTTCCCCTCCTTACTGGGCACGGGGGAGTTTGTCAAGCTCCCATTTGAACGGCTGGCTTTTGTGCTGTCCAGCAACAGCTTGAAACACTGCACTGAGTTGGACTTGTTCAAGGCTGCTTGCCGCTGGTTGCGGTACGAGGAGGGCCGCATGGAATACGCAGCAAAGCTCATGAAGAACATTCGCTTCCCCCTCATGAACCCACAGGAACTCATTAATCACGTACAAACAGTGGATTTTATGCGCACAGACAACACTTGTGTCAACCTTCTATTGGAAGCTAGCAATTACCAAATGATGCCCTACATGCAGCCAGTAATGCAGTCTGAACGGACAGCCATTCGCTCAGACAGCGCCCACCTGGTCACGCTGGGGGGTGTTCTACGCCAGCAGCTCGTTGTTAGCAAGGAGCTGCGACTCTTTGATGAAAAGGCTCACGAGTGGAAGGCCCTGGCTCCCATGGACGCACCCCGCTACCAGCACGGCATCGCAGTCATCGGCAACTTCCTTTATGTTGTGGGCGGCCAAAGCAACTATGACACCAAAGGAAAGACGGCAGTGGACACGGTGTTCCGGTACGACCCTCGCTACAACAAATGGATCCAGGTGGCATGCCTTAATGAGAAACGCACCTTCTTCCATCTCAGCGCTCTCAAGGGACATCTCTACGCCGTCGGTGGAAGGAACGCTGCCGGGGAGCTCGGTAGGTTTATCCACCTCCTAATTAATCCTGCTTCTCCTTTAAATCAAGCAGTTTATCTCCCAAAGGACCTCATCATCATCATCTATGAATTTTGTTAAGGACCAGATTATTAGTTCAGCTGAATTATTCAAAATTGATATCATGATTGGCTCCTTTTTTTATTGTCTGCTGTTCACCGAGGCCACTTCATCTATATCTTATGGCTGCCTTACGGAGTATTGGAAATTCAATTCTCTGGGTAAAAATCTCTTTGAAAAAATAAAAATGTAAAAGTCCTTTTGTCTGAAGGCTGATCCTATAATCCTTGACAACAGCAGTCGGTTCTGCATTAACAGACACTTTTCCTTTTGACTTGAGAGCAAACGAAGGGTAGGACCATTAGACGCTCGGATTGTGAAATAAACGCCTCTGCAACTCTGTGACCTTTAGCTTCTCCAGCGCTATCGTCTGTGTGAGATGTTGACATCTGCTGCAGGGAGCCTCCATCCCATTATATCGGCATTTAAAGCCTGTAGTTATGATAACTGGAAATGCCAGTTGACAAATTTTGCTTTTCAAACAGTTTTGATATTATTGATGTGAACATTGATGTTGTGATATTTGCATGAGACGTTTCAGACACAGATACTGATTTAGCCATGAACTTGGATTGAAAGGTCTGGAAAAGAAACACATTTGTTTTTGAACGTCTTCCAGACCAAAATAAGAATGAAAGGCAGGAAATGGACTTTATTTAGTCTGAATCTCTGAGCAATTTCTTTGATTTGATATTAATTTACATCCTTTCTATGAAATTACCTTATCATGAAATTAATCTTTATCAAGATATTATTAGAATTAAGAAGAAATGAAGAAACTAAAGAAAAATATTTCTTTTTGTCTTTCCTTTAGCTGGAGCTCCTTGCATCAGAGCTTTTAAACTAAACGCAGACCGTTAATTCCTTCATTTCTACTGAATAAACAAAAATAACTTGTTTTATAAAGGATCTACTTTTAAAGTAAAATATTAATACTAAGTTTTTTTAATAAACTAATTGAAAATGTGGAATTGGATGCAAAACTCAACATTATGTTTCATGATTTACATACCATACAAATAATGAAACCTAATCGGGTAGAAATGATTAAAATCTAGGAAGGTTTAGAATATTAAATTACAAACTATATGTTTAAATACCAAGAAAGGAAACGAGTCACGTATAAAATATCACCCTGTACCTTTTGACCCAAATATTAGCTTCAAGACGTCTAAAAATATTTTTCAGGTCAGTATTAAGCACTGAGTGCTTATCGATGCCCCCTGCAGGCAGCCGCTCCTCTCAAAAGGCCGGGATCCATCGTTGGATGCGTCATGTGACCAACAGCGCCGCTTAAAGGCAGTCTGAGCCTCTCCTAAACACCACAGCTAATGAAAGTTGAAAGTTGTTAGCCAACCACACCCAACTGAGCCGAACCTGATCAGCCATATTTTTGGTTCTCTGATGTAGGTGAATAATGGCGCCATCTTTACGGGAACTTTTCTGGTCCAAAGTGGTCAGCCGTCAGATTCCCAAACATGGAGGGAGACTAATTCGTTTTCCAACAGTTTGGTGTCACCAGTTACTTTAGTGCCATTAAACCTGAAAGTCAGAAGTATAGCACCCCTAGTGGATACAAGTGCTTTAAGATAAAACCTGTTTGTTTGTCAAAATAAAAGCCCCTCATTCGTTTGTATTTCAGATTTGTTGTGTTGTATTTTTTGTGAAAGAAGTGCTGTTGGCCCTGGAGCTGTAAGATTTCCTAAACTACTTTCAATTAAAAGCAGATGCTTTTATTACTGTTTGAATTTTCCCTCTTTGAAATGCTAGTTTCAACAAGATTCATCAGAAGTCCGATTCGCTCCCGATCTGCACAGTTAATCACTGAGGTTCATCATCCCATGATGTGAAGGTCGTGTTTTGTCTCAGGAATGTTATTTCCTGTTCTTCATCTGTGCTGGTGCTCAGGACATTGAGATGCCCTTCAGAGTTTTAAGTGTTGGTGAAATCTTTGTCTAAAATGTTGAATTAAAACACTATTTTCTTACATTTTGAGTCCTACACCTTCCTAGCAGATCAGTCGTTTATATGTTTAGCTGTTTTCATTTCAGGGTGCTGATGTCCAGTAAGCATTCTGGGATCTCTGTACCCATAGCCTTAAACCACACAGAGGCGCCACCCAATACTTAAATGTGAGCAAATAACTTCTTTAGCCCAGGAGAAGAGCGTTCTTCTGTTTTAGGTTGTAATTTGAGCAAAGCGCTCAGCGCCTGTCTGCAGACCCGCCTTATTCAGCCATGTGTTTCTATACCTTCGCTCTGCCTGTGGCTCTGGCTTGATGCATTTCTGGGGGTGCTCTTCCCCCTCCGCCATGTTTGCTTGCTCTGGATGGGTGGTACGGGTGTGGTTTTATTGTTACCTCTGGAATGCTCTAGTTTTAGAAAAGAAATGCTGAACAACATTCAGACACATTGACAGCGGGAATTCCTTGTTTTGAAGAGTACTTTAAAATGTCTTGGTTCACATAGCTTCTGTTTCCCCTCAGGCCAATTAAGCTGTTTAAAATACAAGAACAAACATTTATTTTGTTGTACTTCCATTATTGTCATTTCAGTGAAATCTGGCTTTCAAGGCTTGAATGAGAACATATGATGATAAGAAAAACACTTGAAGCCACTGGGCTGTTATTTCTCCTCAACATCTTTTATTTTCACCTACTTTTTGCATAAAATGAATTTATCATTAATTATCTCATTGATTTAAAAACTCTTGTCCTGACTACAGGCTTGATAACCAGAGAATATTCAGGATGTCATCTCCTTATTTGCTTAAATGATGATGATGAAGAGCTATTGATGGCAAAGGCTGTAACGTGCTTTGAGCCCAGTTATGATCTTATTTCAAGCTCAAAGTAATCGTGTTGATGCGCCCTCGCCGCTTGTTACGGGGTCATAACAAGCAGCCAGTCGCTCGGTGTGAATATCAGTCAACAATCCCAGCGTCCCTGTTCTTGGATCTCTCCAGTCTTTGCTAAACACCCCCCCCTCCTGTGCAGTCAGCGGCGCGGCTCTGGATGGGGGCTGAGGGAATGTGTACTGTATTTAAATCTGTGTTTTAGATCCCACACTGAGACCCTCCCAGGCCTCGTTTGCTGCCGTTTGTCCTCTTTAGATTCGTCTTGACCTACTTCTTGCTAATTCAGTTTTTTTTCTTTTTTTAAGCTACTGTGGAGTGCTACAACCCAAGGACAAATGAATGGACGTATGTTGCCAAAATGAATGAGCCGCATTACGGCCATGCTGGGACGGTGTACGGCGGTTACATGTACATTTCAGGTAAGTGAATCCTGGGAGTCTGTGTGAAATTATTAGAAGATATCAGGGTTTAATCTGCAACAAAATCGATAGCAAGCAAGTGCTGCAAGTAAACTTATAGAGTTTAACCCTTAAAATATTCACACCCCTTTGTTTCTGTTGGTTCCTGTGTTTAGTTCTTGTTTCAGTTCTGTGACCCAGAACATTTTTCTGTTTATTTATTTACCCAAAGTTTTACTTAGCCTGGCTGTTTGTTGTATTGTTTACCATGATGTCGCCCAGAAGGAATTTGACGTCTGCAGCCGCGTCTTTCTCAGCAGCTGATCGTGGGAAAGAGATTCTCATCGTTAAAATCAAATTATAACCATTAAATCTATCACAATCCATGGGAAGGTAAAGATGTACCTGTAAAAAAATGTTCAGCTATATCATAGGCAACCTATTGTTCTTCCCATAAACTAGTGAAGAGTTGCATCAATAAACTGAATTACGATGCCTTCAAAGCAAGTTTAACACACAGACAGACAAATGGAGCTTAAGAAACGTGTCTTAAATGAGCTTTAACCAAAACCACTGCTGAGGGGATCGGCATCGTTTTGGACAAAACGAAATGAAAAACCTTCAAGATCTTCATTTAAATTCTGTAGGACTGTATCCTTCTTTCACCACAGAGCTGAAACAGGTGTTGACTGTCTGTCATAAAGTAGATGGAAAATACAAGCTGGAGACGGTTTTAACCATTTTAAAGCCAGTTAGAAACGCAGAGCAGCTGAACTTCACGACACGATCAAAGGCGGTTAAAACCACCTGTTCTTTACCTTCAGCTGAGTTGAAATAAAATCAGTAGAGTTTGAAGACAGAGGGGACAGTTGGACTAAGTGAGGCTGACGGGGAGGAATTTCTGTAGGATTCAGTGTTTCTTTCTTGTTGGCACAAAAATTAAGAAATATAGTCAAGTTAGCAGAACATGTAGCCCTTTTAATTTGGTGTTAATAACTCAGCACATGATTATTAGCACGGCTTATAAAGGCTTTCTTTAATTAGATCATTTTCACATCAGGCCAAAGACCGAAGAAAAGTTTAATGCCAGCAGGACTAGAAGATGCTGATGATACAGTAACGAAAACTGATTATATTCTCTCACTGTTTATAGGGCAGAAAATTCAAGAGAAACAGACTTTCTCCACACACACACACTGCTTCTCTTTTTGTCCTTTAATCACCCTTTACTATATTTATCCTTTGTGCTGAAGAGGCTGATATTAGGCCAGTCTGGGAATAAAGGTTGTCTTGGAGAGAGCTGGGTCCACAGCTAGAAACCAGAACCTTCAGGCCGCTGAATGTTTTCCACAGGCTGTTTGATTACTAGTGTTATTAAATCAGAGTCCAGCAGCTCTGATGAGAACTGGACAGAAATAAAAATGGTCCAAGGCGGTTTGCTGTGAGGCCCCACTAGGTCCCACTGTCTCAGGGGGGTTACAGTCTTGAGATGGAAGGTGACCCATGCTGGAGTGCACCTCCTTGTCTGTCTGTCACAGCACATCAGCTCACGTTCTCTGTCTGCGCCGCTGTGCTGTCTGAAGGTATCCCGTCAGCCGGATGAACCTGACAAAAGCACTCAGTCCACAGGCCGTCGCAGGCAGAGGCTCGGCAGAATTCAGACATTCGTGCTAAACTTGGTCTGAGCACCAGACTCGGTTTCATTTCAGATCTACATGCAAACCTTTTACCTCATCAGCTGTTCTTTAAGTTGTATTTTCTAAAGATGAGATTCAGTGTTTTACTGAACCCAAATCTCTGTTGTCACGCTCACTGATTGACGGTTCTTGGCCGCTTTGAACCCTTTGGGCATGAAATAACAGGACTCGCTGTACACACCTGGTTTTACGGGTTATCTTCTGCTCCTTTCCGTAATGCCCTCGAGCCTTTTTCAGTTCAGTCGAGGGTTGGCAGTAGACATCCATTTTCTTGTCTCCTCATGGATATTTAATTGTCTTCAAGTCGGAGCTTGGTTGGAGCCACTTAAGGAGATTTCCATGTTTGAAGGGGAACCATGAGGGCTGATTTCCTTACACAGTCTTTGTCTATAGTTGTAGCAACATTTATTTAAAACTGCTGCTTGAGAATATCCCACAGCATCATGCTGCCACTAAGGTGTCTTACTTTCCTCCAAGCTTTCAGCAGGGTCTCATTTCCTGCCTGTTTCAGGGTAAACCAATGTTTGTTTCCAGTTAATATCTGTTCCTTTGTTCTGTTGAAGTCCTGTGAGTTAGAGATGTGATGCGTTGCTCCACTGATGAATCTGTGTTCATCTCTCACTCCAAGGCTTCAGTGATTGACCAGCCTGGAGCAGAAAAGAATTATAGATATTTCACATATGCATCAGATAAATGTTTGCGTTTGAAGTGCAGACGTGATGTTTCTCGATGGTGGAGAGCGGCTATTAACCTGCCAGTCAGATTGATGTTTAATTCTGTACATTATGATAACATTAATTTACCTGCAGATGAGCTGAAACCGTTTCACATTTGCAGAGGTTGGTGTGGATAATTTATTTCCCTCCAATAAATGAAATTATCATAGTTTAAAAAAAAAAGCCTCATTCAGCTGCTAAAGTCAACCTGATTTTAATTTTTACTCATCCAGAAAATGATGAAAATCAAACAGATTTTTCTGTCTGATGGTTTCAAACATGAAAACATCTTGTTTTTCCTTTTAAAGCCTTGTTCTTTATTCTATGCCAAAGGTGCTTTTGTGCAACATAAAAGTCGAAGGCGGGGTTATTGTCATCCTGTAGTAAGACTGATCAATAATTACTGTATCCCTGCCGGTCGCCTTGCAGCGGTTCCACTTCAGACACGTCTGTGGGTGATATTTATGCAGGATCTGAACTCCCGACACCCGCGCCTGTTATTAGGCGTTTGTGGATGCAGTCCTGCATTAGTTTCCTCGTCTCTGTCCGTCCTCCGCTGTGGTCCCACGTGTGCCGCCGTGCGTTCATCCAGGTCACTGCTCGTACTAAACGACTGCTGTTACTCAGCGTCCACGTGGCTGCTCAGGGAAATGATTTGAAATGGAAGCATATGGGCTCACATGGCATGAAACGCAAACCGTCGGTCCTGTGGCGTCTTTTGAAGGAGAGACTGTTTTATCTGATGGATGACATCATTGTGGTGTTTCTCTGTTGCTGATTAGACATCGATACACTGGGATCCTGATCAGACGGCACCGTTTCAGGAAAGGCCAAACCCTCTAAACTGGATCAAACCCCTTAGGAGGAATTACACAGGTCCAGAGTTAAATCCTGCCCCCCCCTCTGTCAGGATTTATAATGGATCCTTACAATTGGCGGATAAAGCAGCCGTGCTATCTCCTTATTTGATCAGTTAAGAAGGTGCAGCATCACAGATCTGAGTCACGGCAGCTGAATACACAGATTAAAGTGAACAATGAACCCGGCACACAATCGCTGGGCGGTCGCACGCCTGTTCATGGCACGCTCCACAAATCCTTCCCTGCATTTGCTCCCAGTTACTCTGCCTGTGTGTGGAGGAGGGAGGGGTGAGCTGGCTCTCACCCAAATGCATGCTGGGATTGTGTTCCTCTTTATTTTAAGCCTTCCCTGTAGACATGTCCTGTATATTTTTTTTCTTTCCCCTCCCTGTTATTTTTTTTCACCAGCTTTTTGTGTCCCGGCGTCTCCCGTCTGTTTGTGCATATGGCAACAAGGGCTTTGTAACGACGCGCCGCTTTGTGCCGAGTTCTTACAATGATCGGAACAAGAAGAAGCTGAGCAACCACTGATGTTGCTCTAGTTTGTTTAATTAGTGTTTAATCTGTTTATTGGCTAAATTTGCAATTCAGGGATCACTGAATGATGAGTTTTAAAAATGTGGGGCCTGGGGCAGCATTATGGTTGGCCTAGAAAGATAATTATATAGTCATTGAGTCACAAATCTGATTGACAAGTCCTTAAATTGTTTTCTTTCTCCAAGCTGTTTAGAGTATTAATCTGTTTTTATTTCTCTGTTTTTGCTGCAGGCGGTATCACTCATGACACTTTCCAGAAGGAGCTGATGTGCTTTGACCCAGATGCAGATAAATGGACTCAGAAGGCCCCCATGACGACGGTGCGCGGCCTCCACTGCATGTGCACGGTGGGCGACCGGCTGTACGTGATCGGGGGCAATCACTTCCGCGGCACAAGCGACTACGATGACGTGCTCAGCTGCGAATACTACTCCCCCGCCCTTGACCTGTGGACGCCCATCGCCCCCATGCTGCGGGGTCAGAGCGACGTGGGCGTGGCCGTGTTTGAGAACAAGATCTACGTGGTGGGCGGCTACTCCTGGAACAATCGCTGCATGGTGGAAATAGTCCAGAAATACGACCCGGAGAAAGACGAGTGGCAGAAGGTGTTTGACTTGCCGGAGTCGCTAGGCGGGATCCGAGCCTGCACACTCACAGTTTTCCCTCCTGAGGATATCTCAGGCTCGCCCTCCAGAGAGTCACCCCTCTCAGCGCCTTGATAAATAACGCGGGGGAGGCTCTGCTCTGTTCAAACGCCCGTTAACCTTCCCCATGCAACCTTTTCAATAAACACTCCTTTAGACTTTGTTTGCACTTCTTTCTCAGACATCCGTTCTGCAGCCCTGAGTCCTCATCCCCTAAAACTGCAGGAAGCTCCCTGAGTGATTAAGTCTACATAGGACATGGCTTGGCAACCTAATTACATGTCAGTGTTGGGTACTCAGTATTTTTTGGCAGGAAATACCTTGACTTGAAACTTGACTTTGCAAATCAACTTTTCTACCTGATGTCCACAGAGTTTTCTTACGTCCCATTTCTTTTGCAGTTCTACCTTGAGATGTTGACTACATTGTGACTCTCTTCTACTCTATGCCAGGTTGAATTACAGGTGAGCCCAGGCAACAGAAGGGTAGTGGCAGAAGAGCTCCAGAGCTGATGGTTTTTAACTCAGGGGTTGGCCCGGGCCCCATCTGCGTCTCTTACAGTTTCAGCTCTTTCCTGCTGTTGGATGAAACTGTTCAAGAAACGGTGTTTTCTAAATTTAATAAACATGATTTTAAAAAATAAAAATGAGGTGTCGTGATTATTGATCAGTAGAGTTGAGACAAACCCTCTGCCAGGATCAGCATTTGAAATCTGCTCACAATCATTCACAATCCTCCTTTTCATTGGAGAAAATCTGTGGAGGCAGAGAAGACGACCGGTGGAAATCCTACATCTCTGCTCCTGGGGCCCAAACTCTTAAAGCCCACTCCTGCAGAGCCTTGGGGTGGAAAGGATGGGATGACCTGGACTTAAACTCAACCCTGTCTGTGCCAGAGAGACCAACATGGCCGCATCGAGCGTTGAAGATCGCACTGCGGTGGGTGACCAAGCTGATGGATTCGGACTCTTTTCAATTCAACTGTGGTTTATTAAAATGGCGTCTGCCAAAATAATTAAGGATTAAATTTCCACAATTTCTTCCTTTTTTTCCAAACTGCCCTGTCTCTACCAGCGATCCAAGCTGGCAGGGTAAGCTGCTGCTGAGTACGAAGGGAAATAAACACGCTGTGAGGAAAAGGGTTGATTGCTAAAACTGTTCAAATGATTAACAAAATGACATTTTTCTGTTGTGCTAAAATTAGTTGGAACATTTGCAGGTTGCAGACATCAGATGATGCTGGTCTATTTTTAGCTGAAAAGACATCGTCGCTAATAGTTACGATAGTGGTTCTATGTCCCATCAGAATCAAATCTCGAAAATGGTCCAAACATTTTACACGTTTCATTCTTGGGGCCACTAGAGAAGCAGAGTTGTAGCCTGTTTTATCCAGCTGTGCATCACTGTCCAGATGAATAATCTGAGCTTCCCAGGTTTCAGCCATCTTACTGTTGTCTTCAGATTAGGTTGATCTTTAAAGATTCAGAATCAGGGGAGCTTAATTCCTGCTCCAAGTGGAGGAATGGAGCGGGGATCGATGGACGGATCGGTGCGGCTGCTGCTATAATGCAGGCACTGCTTCCGTCTTTTATAGTGAAGAGAGAGCTGAGCGAAAAGGCTAAGCTCTGGATTTCCCGGTCGGTCTACGTTCCTACCCTTTAGATCATGACCCAAAAATGAGATCCTGGATCCAAGCGGCTGAAATGAGCTTCCTCCGCAGGGTGGCTGGGCTCTGACCTAGAGAGAGGGTGAGGAGCTCAGCTCAGAGTCGAGCCGCTTCTCCTTCACATCCAGAGGAGACGGCTGAGGAGGCTCAGACATCTTTTTCGGATGTCCCCTGGAGGCCTCCCTGTGAGGTGTTCCAGGCATGTCCCACTGGGAGGAGGCCCAGGACACGATGGAGGGACTGTCTCTGCTGGCCTGGGAGCACCTCTGGCTTCCCCCAGCAGAGGAGGAGTCTGGGAGTCTCTGCTGGGACTGCTGCGCCCATAACCTGGTCCCGGATGAAGCGGAAGACGACGATGTTCTCACGTGCAATAAGTGGGCATGTTGCCGGTGATCTGACTTGCAAACCAGTTAGGCTCTGCCCACCAAAAAAGCAGAAGGTGTTCTACAGGTTGTCTTTTCCCCCTTTGTCTGAATTAGTTGTGTCTTTGAGCAAGGCACTCCACCCATGCTCCTATGTTCACCACCATTGGCGTATGAATGATTAAATGTGGTGTGCAGCACATTGAGGTATAAAATGCTGTAAAAGTATAGGCTATTTACCATTTCTGTAATAAACCAGTGGAACTGGTAGTAAAATGGGCCCTAAGCATTATGCTGCCACCACCATGCTAGACTTTTGTCATAGTTTTCTGAGATTTTGATGCCTCAGCTTGACTGACAAATGTCCTTCATGTCAGAAATCTTAGGCTTTAACTCATCTGACCTTTAAAAGTTTCCTCCAGTAAACATTCAGTCGGGTCTGTTTGTTGGAGCGTTTAATCCTGATAAAACTCCGGCTGCTGTGAAAGAGGAGTTTTCCTGCTTTTTCCTAAACATCCAAACCCGTTTTGTTTCTTTACAGGGCATCTTTCTGGACACCATTGGAGCAACGTGCTCAAACACATCAGAACTGGTTGTGGGACAGACGAGTCATTTCTCTGGACTGGGCTTCCTAAAACCCAAACTTAAACATTATCTGTGGATTGATCTCAGAATTTAAAGCTGGATTGGAAATCGACCAGTATTTTATAATTTCAATTCCAATACGTTCCAATTAGAGGTGTGATTAAATACATGGACAGGATTATTGCTAAAAAAAAGCAGTGTTTTAGTCACTTTGGACATTAAACTAAAGGTTGTAGTTTTTCTATAAATCTGAGCCTATTGCCAATTTTTATCCAAAGTGAAACTATTTGAACTTGAAAACTTCAGAGATGTTACTTTTTTTTATCTTTGATTGCTTTCTCTTGAACGGTGGTTTTGGATTTTCTCCAGTCCTTGAGATAATTGGATTCCAGACATTGTTGGTCTCAGTGAAACATTTGCACCCAGTTTCAGATGCATGCTCATTAATCAGCCCTAGAGGGGAGGATGGCTTCCTTTATCTTTGTTTGTGAACGTGTCTGTAATGAATGAGCTGTGAAGTAAAAGCACAACCATCAGCCTGAGTGCCGGGGTCACCTCTTCGCTGGTAATCATTACGTTTTGCAGGCCATTCATCAAACACAAAGTGTGAACAATCTTCATTGTTTACGGTTCATGCACTGATGTTTGCCAGAACCAATGCAGTGATCTTCCTCGCAGTGATGTAAAGATGTCGGTGACCAGTGCTGCCCCTCCCACTGCTGCCATGCCTCCTCTTGGCATCGCAGCAGACGGTAACGTCGCCTGCAATCTGCCCATCTGCTCCTGGATGATTAAAGCCTTAATAGCAGCATATGGTGACCGAGGCACGTTTCTTCATGCTGTTGGCAAGAACAAAAGGTTTGTATAATCACCAGGTGAGTTCGCTCCAAAGCTTTAAGTGCTCATTATCTTCTCATTATATCCCATTAATGAAAAGCTGCAGAGGTGCTTCTGTTCCTCTGTCCCTTTAAACTCTGCTGTTAGATAAGGTTATTTTTGCAGAAGGTTTGGATGTAGATGTTGCAATTATATCCTTTTTCAGCTGCATTACCATAAAAGGCAGTTCTTTTGCCTTCAGAACTGCCTTAATCCTTTGTTTGCGAACAAGGTGCTGGAAACTTTCTTAGACTTAGACTTAGACTTTTTTATTTGTCATTTTGTATGCACAGAGTGCATACAGAACGAAATTGCGTTGCAT
>JAUZNJ010030719.1:0-14623 GCA_034780135.1 Jordanella pulchra
AACTGTTGAACTTTTTCCCCTGTTATCCGTGTGGTGTTCTGCATGTGGGTTAGAGCCCTTAAACCCACCATGACATTTACTACATTTATGCTGCTATAAGTTTAGGATGCTGGAGGACATAGGAACCATCATTCTACTTCATTCCTTGTCTATTCTCCCATTTAGCGGTGCTTGTTATCATAGGGTTACCTTATCTCTCTGTTAGAACTTTTTAAGAAAAATGATATGTACCTGATGTTTTAGTGTGTAGTTTATAACAAAGAACATCTCTCTATATATGTGTGTTTAGATGTGTGTTTATCCACGTACATTTGTACACATTTGTAACCTTCAAAGTAAATTCCCTATGCCACCTATATTTGGTTTTGACCCCATTTAGAGGATCAATGGCCTCGCATACCCTATGGGTGTGTATCTGCAGGTTGCAGGCTGGGATGGACCGAGACTGATTAAAATAGGCTTGTCTTAGCTGTTCGAGCATGTTTCTGCTGCATTGGCTTTAGAAAACACCCCAAGCCTTCTGCAATGCGCTGAAGCCCAGAATTGTTATGTACCCGCACACCGTTAGAGCATCATGTTCATCACACAGCTGCTGAACTTAATAGATCCCATATGAAAAGCTGAACAGGATCTTAAATCCTTCAAGCACTAGCTAGTCAACAAAATAAAAATAAAAAAGCAAGTCATAGAAAGTAGGTAAACAACACTGCAACATCAGCAACAGGGGAGCTTGTTGGATGAAGATTAGTAATTCACTATAGATATTACAGCTTTAAATAGACACACAGAAGGGAAGGATGTCATTGTGTCCATCTCTCTTTCTCTCTTAGTCTGTTGAGCTCACTCTCTCTCTCATTGTCTGCCTGCTGTCTCTGGAGCACTCTAAAATTGGCCAACCTTGATACATTAGCCATGTTTCTTGGAAGCTTCCAGAGGAACACCGGTAAGAGGAGCAGGAAAATTAGGAATATTTGTCATCTCATTTTAGGAGAAAAAAAAAAAACTAGCTTAAATTTCATTTGGGAATACATGCAACATTTATAAAATTATGTTATGTGAAGCTTTTTTTTCCTTCGATTTGCTGATATACAGAATTAAACAACAAACAAAAACCCTATCGATGACTTTTCACACATTACTTCTTTTAACAACTGCTAATGGTTTCATATTGATCTAAGTGACCGGATAATGAAAAAAGTCATCAAGATTGACCGGTGATCAATAATTGGCTAATGAGGCCAAACCTTCAGAAAAAAAAACACTCAGATAGCACAGTTTTGGAGGGTTGCAGCTATCACATCAAATGCATGGTAACTCCAGGACTCCCATTAGACAGACAGAAAGACCAATAGAAAACAACATCAAGGTTGTTTTCCTGAAGTGGCAGATAAGAGGAGACAATACTGAACACTAAAACAATCTAAGGAACTGGAGGAGGAGTGCAACTGTGTAACCTTTCTCTTTTTATGGTAAAACAACCTTAGTGTTTCCTTTTATGAAAATTTAGAAATCAGTAACAGGATAGATTGATTATAACAAGCTTTTATCAGCTAATATAACTGAACAGAAATCTAACTTTAATGGTTAATCAAGGCTGATTCGCGCACATGGTTTATGGCATCATGGTTGATCTAATCTCTTGGATTCAGTTATTCTTTGAGAATTGATACATCAAAATGCAGAAAGCAGCACCCTGTCATTTTAGTGGTAGACCAAAAAATGACAACATGTCACATATTCTTCCTTCACTCAGTTGAGTTCTGGTGTGATTCGTTGAACTGTTTATCACTTTGGTCAACTTCAGTTCCTTTTAACTGAAATTCTAATTGCAGTTCGGAGAAGACATCATGCAGTTGTACATGCGGATGTAGAAGCTGCAGTAAAAAATAAAAACTTTGTTTACAACTAGGAACCTCTGAAAAAATCAGTAAAAGCTCTGTTTTGTAGGGGGGACTGAATGCACACCAGCTGAAAACTGTAGATTTGTTAACCTAACCTTGATTTGAGTCACTTAAGTGACAAGATAAGCAAGGGACTATTGCTTGCAGACCTTGGCTCAGCAACAGTCAGCAGAATAGCAAAGTCATAATGGATTGCCTTTTTTGTCAATATTCTGTGATAAGAAAATGCTCATTTCCCTGCTTTCTTTAAGTCAGGAAACGAGTGATAGTTGTCTGTCGCTGTCTGAGGTGCTGAAATGATTAGAATGCGTTAGCAATTATAATGGAAGACATGTAAACACACCACCTTACTGTTTGCCTTTCAGTTGATCCTAAATCCCACACCCACCGAGCCACTTGGTTCAGACTGAGTGGGTCCCGGGAACATCAGCGCACAGGCTGAGGGAGGACGCTCCTTTCCATCCCCTCCCCTCCTTTATAGGAGGAACACTAAACTGCTTGGACTTGCCTTGTTAGCGGTAGAAGCCCCGGTATATAAGGAGAAGACGGAGGCGCTCTCAGTCGCTGTGAAAGCCATACACCCCTCATCTGCTCACACACACATACCCACACACATATTTAGACCCACACGCCTCTGCATCTCCAGTACTGTCTCCCTTCATTCCTCTACTTTAGGCTGACTGGATGAGTTACGCGATGGACACGATAGGGAGTCCATTCAGGAGAGTTATGGATACTAGAACAACCAGTTACGGCTACGGCCGCCCCACCGGTACCCCCTCAAGCGGCTTTCGCTCCCAGTCTTGGTCTCGGACGAGCCCGAGCTCCACCGTGACCCCATCCTACAAGAGGACCGTGAACGCACCGGCGCCCCGCGCATACAGCTCAACCGTGTTGAGTTCCGCCGACAGCGTTGATTACAGTCAAACCTCAATCCTTAACGGTGATTACAAGCGATCTAACGAAAAAGAGCAACTTCAGGGGCTCAATGACCGATTTGCTGTGTATATCGACAAGGTTCACTATCTGGAGCAGCAGAACAAGCAGATTGAGGCTGAGATTCATGCGCTGCGTCAGAAGCAGGTGTCCCGCACCCAGCTGGACGACCTCTATGACCAGGAGCTGAAGGAGCTACGCACCGTGCTCGAGCAGATCCACCGCGACAAGGCGCAGATCCAGCTCGATACAGAACACATCGAGGAGGACATCCAGCGGCTCAGGGACCGCTTCGAGGAGGAAGCTCGCATCCGTGAGGAGACAGAAGCCATCATTCGCGTCCTGAAGAAGGATACCGGTGATTCTGAGTTGATGAAGTCTGAGTTGGAGAAGAAAGTTCAGTCGCTGCAGGACGAGATCGCCTTCATCCGGAACAACCACGAAGAAGAGGTGAGCGACCTCATCGCACAGATCCAGGCGTCCCAGGTGACCGTGGAAAGAAAGGACCTCCAGAAGACCGACATCACCGAGGCTCTGCGGGAAATACGTTGCGAACTGGAAGGACACTCCAACCAGAATCTGCAGCAGGTGGAGAGCTGGTTCATGTGCCGCTACTCCAAGCTCACTGAGGCTGCGGAACAGAACAAGGACGCGATTAAGTCCGCCCGGGATGAGATTGCCGACTACCGACGCCAGCTGCAGGTGAAGACGGTGGAGCTGGAGTCCGTCCGTGGGATGAAGGACTCTCTGGAGCGACAACTGAATGACATCGAGGACCGGCACAACAGTGACCTGTCCAGTCTGCAGGTGGGGAGACTCTCGAAAAGAGTTTTTATTTTTAAATTAGAGAGATATTACCATATATCTCTATTTTTAAATCATTTTCTTACCGTGTGTGATAATTTGAACATGAGGCAAATGTTTCTGTGTCGCATTAAAACTCGGAATTTAGCCATGGTGACGCAGATGTTTTATTTGTCACAATGAATACAGAATTTCCACAAACAAACAACAAAAAATAATTCTGACGGTAAAGGTGTAATAGTTTTTCACCCTCGTAATTACTGCGGGTTTTCTTTGCTTTATGAGCTTGGGAGATTTCCAAATGATTAAAAGCAGACTCTGCAGTACACACACAAACGCACACACACTCGCCCACCCCATCCCTACGCCTCCTTTTTGCTGAGTCAGAAGCATAGGTCGATGCCTTCATTGGTTCTGTCCTTGCATCATGCCGCTCAGACTTTGCAGGAGGGTGGGGGTGGTGTGTGTTAGAGGGTAGCCTGGAACAGAGGCTCAGCATCTCTAGAATGATGAATTGCGTCAGAATACATTAAAGAAGGAGTTTTACTGCAGTGGAAGTTCAAAAAAAGAAATTAAGAAGGCCACCAATGAACAACAGGTTGTGCAAAAGGGAATAGCTCTGTTTTGCTTAATCAATTGTTTTTACTGTTTGTTTTGTTCTCAGGAGACCATCCACCAGCTGGATAATGAACTGAAGAGCACCAAGTGGGAGATGGCTCGCCATCTCCGTGAGTACCAAGACCTGCTCAATGTCAAGATGGCCCTGGACATTGAAATTGCTGCATACAGGTAGAGTACCAAAACTATACTCCCAATTATTTCATTCGATTCACAGAAAGAAATAATTCATAAATGCACTCTGTTTCTAACTAGGAAACTCCTTGAGGGAGAGGAGACCCACTTTAGCACGTTTCCATATCGCCAGGCTGTAACCTCCAGCAAAATCTCCAAACCTAAATCAGAGTCTTCAAAGCTGAGAGTGCAGCACAAGTTCGTGGAGGAGATCATAGAGGAGACGAGGGTGGAGGATGACAAGGCGGATATTGATGAGGCTCTGGCAGAGATAGCACAGGAGCTATCGGCCACACCTGGAGAAGGAGGAGAGGAGGAGGAGGAAGAGAAGGAGGATGGGGGAGAGGAAGAGCAAAATGCAGGAGAAGATGCAGCAGATGAAGAGGAAATTGTAGCTGCTTCCGAAGCCAAAGTTAGTGCTAATGCCCCTTCTAAGGATGAGGATGAGGAAGAAAAGGGGGATGATGAGGGAGAAGAGGGTGAGGGTGGAAAGGAAGGAGAAAAGGAGGAGGAGGAAGGAGAAGGAGAGGATGAAGAAGAAAAGGGGGGGGAGGCAGAGGAAGGTGATGAAGAGGGGGGAGAAGAAGGAGAAGAGGAGGAGGTCGAGGAAACTGTACTGTGCTCCAAAGCTCCAGAGTCAAAAACCTCTCCTGACAAAGAGAAGGGTGGTGAAAAAGAGGGTAGTGCAGGAGAAGAGGAGGAGGCTGGTGCTGAAGAGGAGGGTGGTGAAAATGTGGAAGATGAAGGACAAGACAAAGTATCAAAAGGTGGAGATGAACAGGAAGAAAAAGGTGATGCAGAGAGCAGCAAAGAGGTAGATGAAAAGGATACAAAGGAAGAGCAAGCAGACATCTCAGAAAAAGCTGTGGTAAAGTCAGAAGCTTCAAAAACTGAGGCCAGCAAGGAAGAGGCCTCAAAAACAGATGGATCAAAGTCTCCTAAATCTGAATCTCCAGTGGCAGGTTCCCCAAAGTCTGAATCCCCAAAACCCAGTTCCCCAAAGTCTGAATCCCCAAAACCCAGTTCCCCAAAGTCTGAATCCCCAAAACCAAGTTCTCCAAAGTCTGAATCCCCAAAACCAAGTTCCCCAAAGTCTGAATCCCCAAAACCTAGCCCACCTAAGTCTGAATCCCCCAAACCAGCCTCCCCTAAGTCTGAATCACCCAAACAAGAGTCTCCTAAAGCTGAATCTCCCAAGTCTGCTTCTCCCAAGCCTGAATCGCCCAAAGACATCTCCCCTAAGGTTGAATCCCCAAAGCCTAGCTCCCCAAAATCTGAGTCCCCCAAGTCTGATATCACCAAAGCTGAGGCTCCAAAAGAGGATAAGTCTGAAAAGAAGAGTGACACGACAGAGGATAAGAAGGTAGAAAAGAAAGATGTGGCCATGAACGGCGAGGTAGAGAAGACCCACCCAGATGAAAAGGAGAACAAAGATACAGACGTGATTGCTAATGGTGTAGACGAGAGCCCCGTTAAAGAAGATGGCAGCCAGAAAGTGGTAATCACCAAGACCGTGGAGACGATCACCACTGGAGAGGATGGGTCCAAGCATGTCACAAAATCCATTACTGTAACAGAAACAGTAAAGGAGTTGGAGGAGTTGCAGCAGGAGAAGCTGGTCTCTTCCAAGAAGACAGAGAAGCAATCCACCCAGTCGGTCAAGCCATTGACAGAGGCTGAATGAGAACACTAGGTACAGCTTAGCCAAAATGGAAGAAGAGGAGGGGCAATAGTGAGAGGGGCGCAAGGTAGAGGAGAGAACATAAGCAATCCACAAAGAACTAACGTAACAATGAAATCCATACAGCTAGAGCGATGTAATAACAAAATCACACTAAAAGCAAATTATAGAGAGAAGCCAAAATAAAATGTGACAAACTTCAAACCTGCATGCTGAGTGAAAGCTTTAAGCAAGCTGTGCTGCTGACGCGGTGAAGAGCAAATGACTGAGAAACTTTATCGTGTTTTAGGTTTTTTCTGCTTTTATAAGGTGAGCTCAGGAGTAGGAAGATGTAGTGTAACTGCATGTTAGCTCAGAAAAGTGGAATTACTTTCCACTCTTATCTGTATGCTTGGTAGGAAAACACTGTAAAGAAAATGTAATGTGAGACTTCTGGGACAGATTTTTGTGTTTAAGTAGAAAGGGTTGGGGTTAGGCAGTGGGAGGGTCCTTGGCACAGACATGCACTCTTCTGAAGAAGCCTTACTTGACATGTGAAGATGCCATCTGAGCCAGAAACAGTAATAATGAATATGAAACATTAGGTAAAGAAAATCATATCTACACCAGTATACATCCAGTATCTGAAGCAATGACAGCTTAACAAATCTGAAGAAACTCCTAGCCTTAAACATGCTTTTTATCACTGTCCATTCTGTTTACCTGAGAGCAACTTAGACAAATGTAACTCTAAATGATTTGTGCATCCTTGTATGCATAGAATGAACTTGAATTTAATTACAGAAATAAATGAGGTGCTACTGTTTGCAGTCCCATAACTTTACTCATCTTGAACTATTTCCCAGCAGCCTTTGCTCAATAAATATCATAACAAAACCAAAACAAAAATCGTGTCTTGTAATTCTTATTTACCATTATCCTTTTTTATGTTCGGATTGCAATGGACATTCTTGGATTTATGTAGCTCTTAATTTGCTGCAAGCATTAAATGTTACAGTTTAAACAATGAAATAAGCCCGAACAAGATGGGTAATTTCTTTTTTGACAATAACTGCAAAGTCATTCAACTAAAAGTGTTAAAGACTGAAGTTTTGTTTAATTTCTTAAAGAAAAAAACACACAACTAAGAGCCCCTTATAGTATTAATTTAATTAAAAATCCTTGATGTTGCAGTTTAATTACAGTCCCCATTAGTAGATATAATTGATAGAGCAAGCTAATTCTTAAATAAAGCAATAAATATAGTTGATGCTTCATTCTGGTGCAATGTATGGTACTGGAGTATCATCAAAACTACCTGCAGTCTTTTGTTTGGTATGGAGTTTTTTCATTAGATCAGGTTTCCTGCTACTTTCCAAATGGTTGCATATTTGATGATTTAGTGATACAGCTGAAATATGATAAGTCTTAGTAGGCACCTGTATTCCAAAACGTAGAGATGGCCATCTATGAAATGAGCAGTTATAGAAATAACTTGCTATAGATGGTGAACATTATTTGGAAACTTTTAACATTAAACAGTGACATTAGTAAAAAGAACAAAAATCTGTTTGCAGTCTGGCTAAGAGACTATTTGCCTTTCCTGATTGGTAATGTTTTAACAGCAGTCTGCTAAAGGCTGATCTGAATTTGAGAAGCTGTTAGCATAAATTGAATCTTTGTTTCGTCAAAATGGATATGCTAAAAGGACTATCTAATCAATTCACAAATGCAAAGAGTGATAGAGTATACCGAAATGAAAAATCTAATGCCTTTTAAACTTTATGTATGGAATATAGTTTGCCTCAACTAAATATTGTCCTTTTACAGGCTCAAATTGACTTAGCATAAAGGAGTAAATTTTTTAAAGAAGAATATAGGAAAAAAAAAGATAATGTAAAATAATAGCTTTTTTGTCATGCTTATGTTTCGTGGAAACAAACAAGCAGCTGTGTCAAAAAACTTTCATAAGTTTGGTCAGGCAGCGATCCATGTGCACCGAGGGGTGGCTGAAAACTTATAGGCACCAAAATCAATACAGAGTCAACCTAAAGCAATCACCATGAACCAAAAGAAAAACGAAGGAGCACAACTATATTTTCCAAATAAATCACTGAGGACAGACCAGATTTTAAAAAAGCATATATTTTGTAATATTCCTCTTTAATTGTAGAATATCGTTGTTAATAATTAGATGCTATATGTTTGTCATCAGTCATTGGTTAACTAAGTTTAAAATGTCGGGTTGCACGGTGGGGCAGTGGTTAGCGCCGTTGCCTTGCAGCAAGAAGGTTCTGGGTTAGATCCTAGCCTGGGGTCTTTCTGCATGGAGTTTGCATGCTCTCCCCATGCATGCGTGGGTTCTCTCCTGGTACTCTGGCTTCCTCCCACAGTTCAACATAATTGGCATCTCTCAATTGTCCTTTGGTGTGAGTGTGTGTGCGTGTGCATGGTTGTGTGTGTATGTGTTGCCCTGCGACAGACTGCCCCCCCTGTCCTAGGTGTACCCTGCCTTGCCGGAGATAGGCACCGGCCCAACGACGACCCTGAAAGACCGAGCGGGAGATGATGGATGGATGTCAAAGTAGGAGATTCAACATGATGATTTCACTGCTGCCACCCTCTGGTTTAAGGGGGACTGTTTATTCCAGATGCTGTTAATAAAATACACATAGGAAGAACAAATAACCTGGTAGAGGTGGACAAGGATCCCTCTTTCCCTTCTAAACCGAAAATGTGCCATTTGATGACTTCTTTCAGGCATTTGCAACAAATAAAGGACCTGTCCTTTATGTAAGTGTGGAGGCAGAATCCTGTTGGAGTTGTTTTATTTCAGACACATTGAGGGGTTTTACACATGAAAACTCTATTTTCATGTGTCTTTCCAATCTATCAAATCACAGTATTGCACTGAATGTTTTAGTTTATTTTTATTTTTTTATATACTATCGAATAGCCCTTGAGCTTTGGAGCTCAAGGTCATTAAACAGAGGACAGAGATTCTTTTGGATATTTTATGTGAGTAAAATTCCTTGCTTTTTTTCATTTTAGAACATAGTCCTGAAGCACCAAAGGAGCTCCAGTTCAACAAACCAAAACCATGACAGTTATTATGGTTTTCTTCATGATGGTCAATCTTTCCACAAAGTTACATTTTTGTATTGTTAGTTTTCAATATACTATGGATCTCTTCTGCATTTAGTCTTGCATTTATTGTGAACATTGAACCAAACTGAAAAAAAGATACTGTGAACAACTTTCATATAGTGATACATTTTTTGACAAGTTTTGTTTAAGTGAATTCTTTGCAGAAGCAGTTTAGTAAAAATAATCTGGGATTTACCAAGGAGATGATTATGAATTACATAGGTCCAAGGGGATTTTGTCTTTGTAAAACATTGAAGAAATCTGTGATTTGGCAACACCACATCTACTCCAATTAAGACATTACTGGTTATAACATGTACTTAACATTATTACAGAAAGGAACTGAACTCAGGACACCAAGGAGTTCTGCGGCTGGTTGAGCGTCAAATTTAGGACTCAGAGGCAATTTACAATCAAATAATACAGAAGGCTCCAAGAATTATTTCTTTATTTATTCCCCTAAAACATAAACACTCACTTTATCATTCAGTAGTTACAGACACCATACACTGCAGTCAGACCTGTCTAGATTATTTATTTTGGACAATTGAAGCAGTTTAGCTTGACTTGTTGCTGTCAGTGTTTTAAAACTGTTTTATTGAGCACCATGTTAGCAAGCAGGTTTGCCAGCGCTGAGATATCATCTGTTGTTGAGCTTTTATTTGCACTGTCACAATCAAAGTGTGCTAAATTCACTTTTTAACTTTTGTGCTTTTTGATTCAGACGGTTCGGCTGTTTTTTCTTCAACTTTTTCCTTTTTGGCATCATCCTTATCTTTCATTGGGGCAGCTTCTTTGACATCTTTGACATCAGCTTTATCTTCTTTCTCTTCACTCTTTTTAGATTCTTCCTTCACCTCTTTCTCTTTGCCTTCTTTAGATTCTCCCTTTTCTTTCTCTTCACCCTCTTTTGACTCTTCCTTCTCCTTTTTCTCTCCGGTCTCTTTAGCTTCTACCTTCTCTGCTTTTTCTTCATCTTTGGTCTTCTCATCTTTGTCCTCTGGTTCCTCTGTTTTTTCCACCTCATCTGTTTCTGCTTTGACCTCAGCTTCAACTCCAACACTTTTTTCTTCTTCCTCTCCCTCAGCATCAGGAGTCTGTTCAGCATCCTTGCTTTGGTCCACTTCATCACCACCTAAATATAAATATTAGGCTTTGTTGACTGTCATCCTTAATGACATTAATCAATAACAGTTTACTTATTCAAAATTAAAAATAAAAAGAAATTACAGACCTTCATCTCCCTCTTTGCTCTCTTTGTCATCCTCCTTTACTTCTTCTTCCCCTTGTTTCTCCTCCTCATTTTCCTCTTCTTCTATCTTCTGCTCCTCCCCCTCCTCTTCTGCTTCCCCTCCCTTTGCTCCCTCTTCTTCTCCTTCTTTCTTCTCCTCCCCATCCTCTTCTTCCTTTTCCTCCTCTCCTCCCTCTTCTTCCTTCTGTTCTTCCTCCTCTCCTCCCTCTTCTTCCTTCTGTTCTTCCTCCTCCTCCTCTGAAGGGGGTTTGGCTTCCTCCTGTTGGGCGTGGCTGGCTGAGATTATGCCCTCAGTAGTGCTAGAGCTGAGCAGGCGGGAGGTCATCAGGTACGAAGTGCCAGAGCTCAGGCTGGAGAGGATAGGCCGAGCAAAAGAGGGTCCCACCAGGGTGTGGCTGTACAGGGAGGCCATGCCACTGATCCCTCCCCCACTAAAACGAGACTCTTCACCTTCCAAAAGTTTCCTGTTAAAAGGAAAAAAAAGGGACATGATGAAATACCACAATTTAAAAGGCAAATAACCTGTTAAATTGTAGATATGTAAATATCAGTTACATTCATAAGGAACACAATGAAACAATATCCATTAAAGCAATCATTTTTGTATTTTTAAAAATGAAGGATATAAAAGTTTAAAATAAATTGTATCATATGTTTAAACATTTGGGTCAAAAAGGAATATTAATATGTAATGTTTTTAATCTCTAAATATTTTATCAATAATATAAAAAATATGGAAAATAACAAATAAAATATCTTAAACTTACATACCCTTTTTCACATGTATTTGTTTTAAAAATGACATAATTTAAACAATTTAAAAAATCCAAGATACGCTACAATATTCGGCTGTGAAAGGATAACAGAAAATAATTTCTACCTAAATACCTTAAACAATCTCATAATTTTATATTAAAATAGATAGAAATTTTAAGCAATAATGTAGTATCTATTAAATGTTTGCAGAATTTAATTTGTTGCTTAGCCAATGTCTGCAGTTCAACATGATCAATTACTGCACATATTAATATTCATTCAACAACCTATATCAAATCTTGGTAGTTTTTTCATCACAGTAGAAGTCAAATGGTTTTTTTTTTGTTTGTTTTTTTCTGTTAGATCTTATGAAATAAACTATATAGTTAACTCTAACCCAAACTGTCACAGTGACATATTTACAACCTGTAATCAACAAAACTTGATACAAACACAGTGATATGTTACTAATTGTGTTATATCTATTTGTAATTGACACACACTCAGCAGGTCGTTATATCTGTATTTTAGTCTTACCTGTATGCGGCAATCTCAATATCTAGAGCCATTTTGACATTTAGCAGATCTTGGTACTCCTTAAGGTAGCGTGCCATTTCCTGTTTGGTCCCCCTCAGCTCATTCTCCAACTCTGCAATGGTGTCCTCAATAGAAAGCAAGGTGAATAACCTAAATATACGGAATCTACATAAGCATCACATAGTACCGCAGTGTGCTTGTACTTACATGCATAGCAGCTATCTCTGCACTCTGCTTCTCCTCTATATCATGCAGCTGCTTCTCCAGGGATACATTCAGGCCTTTGCATGCATCAATCTCTAGTATGCGCGCCTGCAGCTGACGCCGGTATTCCCCTGCTTCGTCCTTTGAGCTTTTCACTGCACTGCTGTGCTGAGCCACAGTTTCCGTCAGGGAACCCACCTTTCCTCTAAACCACTCCTCAGCTGCCTGCATGTTCTTTGCAGCCAGCCTCTCATACTGGGACCGGATGTCCCTGAGAGCCCCAGAAAGATCCGGAGTGGCAGCTTCAGATTCAACAGCTACCTGGACCCCCATTTGGACCTGAGCCTGAAGCTCAGCCACCTCCCCTTCGTGGATTCTTTTGAGGAAGGCCAGTTCATCCAGAAGAGTTTCGACACTTTTCTCTAGCTCTGCCATTCCTAAGGCTGCCTCGTCTGCCTCACGACGGGCTTCAATCAACTTTCCCTCAGCTTCTTCCCGAGCCAACATCTCCTCCTCATATCGACCCTGCAGTGAGTTCAGGGTTTGTTCCAGCCTCTCCCTCTGTCCCAGGACAGTTTGCTGCTCTACCCTTGCTTCATCAACAGCTGCCCTCAGAGTTCTAGCCTCTTGCTCGTACAATGCTCTGAGACGGGATGGCTCAGAATGCCTCTGCCTCAGTAGCAGCAGCTCTGCCTCCAGAGCACGGTTCTGCTGCTCCAGCTCACGCACCCTTTCGATGAAGCCTGCAAAGCGGTCATTGAGCTCTTGCAGCTGGCCTCGCTCCTGTGTGCGTACCGCTCTGAAGTCTGAGCTGATCTGGGCCGCCTGGCTTAGCTCCCGCTCCAGGGAAGAAGCTGAGGAGGAAGAGGAGAACATCACCCGACTGGGAGAGGAGTACTGCAGACGGGAGGAAGAAAGTGGAGATGGACGGGAAGAGTAGCTGGCATGAGTCCTCCCTCGCACCACTACCCGAGGGGTAGGCTCGACATACAAGGTTTTGTATAATGAGGAGGCATAGTAGGGGTCATATCCGATGCTACTCATGGCTGAGTGTTGGAGGGATTGGCTGCTCTCCCTTGCCTTTTTGTGCCTGTGTGGAAGGAGAGGTATACAGAGGGCTCAGGTTTAAGCCCCGACTGCTCGCTGCAGCAGCAGCCTGTGCTTTTATAGCAGGACAGAGTCTGACGCAAGCATTTTCTCCAAACCCTGACAATGCAGCCTCTCTAGACTTACACTGCAGCAGAAGAAGATGAGAAACAACAGTCATAGGCGTAGGCAGAAAAACACCTAAACGAAAACTAGCTATTGAACCAGTATATTTGTCTATAACGACAGCAAGCACAATTATTTGAATAAAGACAAACTCAAACCTCCGGATATATCACAGAAACTGAACCTGGTTATCACAGTACTCTAGACAACTAAGCAGTTTGTTGTATTCATGATTCATAAAGAATGAATGACATGAAAATGATATGAAATATGGAAGAAAGAAACTGCTGGCATCTTTAAATGGGTTGCCCTGACTCACCAGACCTGACAGAGCCTGCCGTCTTCTGGTGGAGAAGAGAACTACAGCTGTGACCTCAAATGACCTGCACAGGAAAAATCCCTTGCAAAGAGAAGGTTACAGATGACATGCTGAGAGAACATTAAAGTAGAAAAAATGTCATTACAAGAGCAGAATTTGTAAGGTAAAATGGATGCATGTATACAGAAAACAAATCGTTGATACATAAACTTCATGCCATATAAGGTATAATGTCTCAAGAGAGAGGAATATTCTTGGAAAAGATACCAAATATTTCAGCTGATTCTTCTATTGTTTAACAACATTTCAGCTGTAGATTCTGTATATCTGCTTATAAACAAGTTTTGGTGTCATTTTTTGGGATTTTACTTTTTACACAAAACAAACTTAATCAACAATGATTCATTTTCATATTTGGCTGTATTCTGCTTCTGCTTTCTAACACTGGCTGTGTGAATGTATTGGTTTGCCCCCGGATTCTAGTAAAAACGTTGGATTTTTGTTCACTTTCCTCTCAGTCTCAATCAACTCAAAATTAACATGCGTTTGTCAAATTAATTTATCTGCAAATCTTTCCAGTAATTAATCATCCCTGGTAACGAGATAAGTCCCACTTGTAAGTTTTGTGGTACTGCCTCAACATAATTTGTATTTTCTGCTCCACAACCAAAGCACTTTCTTGGGTTCTGAGACATCTAAATCGTGACATGATCAACTCAGACCTAAGAGCAAATCCCAGCTGCAAAATGGAAGATGAATTTGCGAAAATGAAGTTAAGGGAATGAATCATCAATTGCATCAAGGTCAACAAACTGCAAGAAGAGAGACAGTTTGTTGGCTGAAGGGTTCTTATGAAAAGGTGAATTGGTAAGATTCAGCTTTGCTAACTTCGATTATTAAGGTTCATCTCCCTGCAAAATAGGCTTCACTTCAGCAGATCATTATCAGATAATGGAGTTATAAAATCTTAAGAATACATTTCATTTACTATCTCCTCTGTATAACGGAACAATACAGCAGAGAGCAATTATTTAACCCTTTAAGGACTACCATTATAAAGGTCCGAATGAGCATCTTTTTACATTTTTGGATGCTGCAGAGTC